>JAZHYW010038330.1:0-37161 GCA_037355805.1 Ixodes ricinus
TTATTGTATGGTCTTTGTAGCTAACGCTCTAAATAAAGCTGCGCTTCAAGAGAATAGACACTCCAGCCATCTTCCGGCCCAGGAATCATTGTTGCCAGTTTCGTGAAACCTTATTTGAAATCTCCGAAAAACAATTTTCTCGTTCTCCAGGAATGATAAAAACAGTCCGCGACAGATCAAGACAGTGTCACATGAGCTCCCCGACGACACATCTAGAGACGAGGAAGTCACACGTCCTGCTCGTAACTATCGCCAGTCGCGCCCGCTCTGAACTATAGGCAACAACATGGCGGGGTCCGCGAGGCAACCGGAGAAGTGGAGGGTCGATACCCTTAAGCGCTTATTTGGTGACCTTGACCAGGTTTCAGCAGCCTGGCCACAGTTCTGCGGTGCAGCTACGACAAAGTTGCACTCTGGGCGCAGCGATGGAGTGGCGCCACAGCGCGGTCGCGGTTACGTCTCTGCCCGAACTGCACCAGAACGCCGCAAAGGCGGCGCTAGCTATCTACACTTAACCAAGTAAAGGAAGGAGCCTTATACCAAGGACGACCGGAAGAGCAGCCGGAGCCCTGCCCTACCTGGAATGCTTCATTGTTGTTTAGTTTTTCACTTTATCGTCCTCGCGGCTTTCTCCCTTCTTCTTCAGAGGTAAACATCAATACTAAGAAAGCGTCCAATTGAACGGCTTCCTTCTTTCTGCATTCCTTGCCGTGCCGCGAGTCATTTAGGAGGCCTTGCTCCAGCGCAGCGAAGAAGATTCGCTGCAGTCAGGTATGTGCATGCCAAATCCAAGCTAAAACTCGAAAAAATATAAAGAACGCAGAGTTCGGTTGCCTCTCTCCGGTTTCTGAAGTCTGGAAGGAAAAACCGCAGGGAAAAAACGCCCGAACCAGAAAGCTGAAGCTCGAAGCCGTAACGGAGACGGAACCTCCGGCTGAAGCTCGGACCCGAAACGTAAACCGAGGCGGGGAACAGATCGAGAGCTTTTCGGAGACGAGACCTTCTATAATAAGGAAACCGTCGGTCTGTTTCGCTCCTTCGTACGAACAGACTGCAGGGTTTCCCGGATGAGAAAAAAGAAAACAGTGTCGATTGTTTTTTTCCTCCGGGAGAAAAGAAGGAATAAGAAAAACAAAAATAGGGGGACGGTGATGAAGCGAAGGCGGACGAGGCGCTCTCCGGTAGCGTCTGTGCCGTGTGCCTACACCTATTTTTATCCTCACGTGAGTTCGGCAAATCTTTAGAACTCGGCATACGGAGAAAACGTAGTGCGAGAAGAAAGTTCCGGAAGCCCTCCGTCACACGGAAGAGAAGTGAGAAACCCGGGCCAGAATGCGATCGGGCAGAACTAGGGTTAGGGAGGACGGGGAGAAAGGTACGTTGGGGGGAAGAAGACGATGCCCGACATATGTTGCTCTTGGATGGAACTCCCTTGTTGTGCAACAGATTGATCTTTGTAGCTAACGCTCTAAATAAAGTGCGCTTCAAAGAATAGACACTCCAACCATCTTCGGCCTAGAATCATTGTTGTGATTTTCGTGAAACTTTATTTGAAATCTCCGAAAACAATTTTCCGTTCTCCAGGAATGATGAAACAGTCCGCGAACAGATCAAAACAATGTCACATGAGCTTCCCGACGACACTTCTGGAGCCCAGGAAGTCACACGTCCTGCTCGTAACTATCGCCAGTCGCGCTCGCTCTGCACTATAGGCAACAACATGGCGGGGACCCCGCCATTTTGTTGCCTAGTCGCAGAAGTGGAGGGTCGGTACCCTAATCGCGTATTTGGTGACTCTAGGTTCAGCAACCTGGCCACAGCTCACGGTATAGCTACGACACGGTTGCCCCCTGGACGCAAGTGATGGAGTGGCGCCATGGCGTGGTCGCGGTTGGAATCTCTGCCCGAACTGCGCCCAGAACGCCGCAAGGCGGCGCTAGCTACTATACCTAACCAGGTAAAGAAGGACCTTATACCAAGGACGACGGAAACAGCCGGAGCCCTGCCCTACCTGGAATGCTTCATTGTTGTTTACTTTTTCACTTTATCCTCCTCGGCTTTCTCTCTTCTTTCTTCGGGAGTAAACATCAATAATAAGAAAGCGTCCAATTGAACGGCTTCCTTCTTTCTGCATTCCTTGCCGTGCCATGATCATTTAGAGGCCTTATCGCACAGCGAAGAAGATTCGCGCAGTCAGGTATGTGCATGCAAAATCCAAGCTAAAATCTGAAAAAAAAAAGAACATAGAGATTCGGTTGCCTTCTTTCCGGTTTCTGAAGTCTGAAGGGAAAAACCGTTGTAAAAAACGTCTGAACCAGAAAGCTGAAGCTCGAAGCCGTAACGGAGACGGAACCTCCGACCGAAGCTCGACCCGAAACGTAAACCGAGGCGGGGAACAGATCGAGAGCTTTGGGAGACGACCTTCTATAATAAGGAACCGTCGGTCTGTTTCGTTCCTTCGTACGAACAGACTGCAGGGTTTCCTGATAGGAAAAAAGAAACAGTATCGATTGTTTTTTCCTCCAGGAGAAAGAAGGAATAAGAAAAAAGAAATAGGGGGACGGAGATGAAGGAAGGCGGACGAGGTGCTCTCGGTATGTCTGTGCGTGTGCCTATACCTCATTTTTTATCCTCACGTGAGTTCGGCAAATCTAGAACTCGGCATACGGAGAAAACGAAAAGAGAAGAAAGTTCCGAAGCCCTCCGTCACACGAGAGAAGCAAGAAAACCCGGGCCAGAATGCGATCGGGCAGAACTAGGGTTAGGGAGGACGGGAGAAAGGTACGTTGGGGGGAAGAAGACGATGCCCGACATATGTTGCTCTTGGATGGAACTCCCTTGTTGTGCAACAGATTACAGATCGAGATTCGGATGGGAATTCATTTAATAAACGGAATCCTCCTCTGAACGGTGCTGTTTTGCTCCGTTTTGTGTTTGCCGGAAGGTTAGGAAGAACAAGATACTGCCAGCTTTGAAAGAAGAACTAGAAATGCGCAAATAGACGAGAGAGAAAAAATACGTGAAAGGCTGGAAGATAGTTTTCGATCGCCCCCGGGCATCTCTCGGAAAGTAAGACTGGATTTCATGAAATACATCGGGTGTCCGGGAGAAGGAAATTAAGATGTTCTGGACGGATGACTGAAATTACTAGCTCATAGCTATTGGTGGGTGTGCTTACGTTATTTACGAGTGAGCTTGATCATCTGCCTGGCTTAGAGTCGAAGATGTTAAAAATGCACGACAGCCTTGTGCCGCGCATTTCTTTTTTTTTTCGTGATTCCGCCTGCACACGGGCTAGAGCCGCTGCACACTCTTAAAGGGACACGGACAGGGTATTTATGCTCTCCAAGGTTTTTAGTTGCACATAACATTATGAGAGTCCAACTACCCAGAACGCAATTTGCGGCTCGAAACTCGTTTTCTTTCCCTCGAAAACCGTCGATCGAGAACTGGCCGGTTTGAGTCGCGCTCACTCTCTTCTCCGTGGTCACGTGCCGCTTTCTATGGTTCAGACACAACCACCAAATATAATCAAAGTCGTTAGCCGTCGAAAACACACACTCAATATTAAAAATAGAAAAAAAGATGATACCCATAAATATGATACGACTTCCAAAAAGCCGCAAATACGTAGATTGAAGACACAAAAAGTTGCACAGCCACGTGACTTCCGCCAACCTTCCTTCCTCTCTTCTCGATATTGCTTTTTCCTCCCCAGTGTAGTTTAGGTTTCGGTTTCGAGCAGTTGTTGTGTTTTTCTTTAGTTTTTTTTTTTGCTTTACTAAAACAATACTTGACGCTGTAGCAATATATTGATTGGGCAGTCTTCTGACATCATAATGAATCGCCTGGCTAAAAAAATAAAACAAAACTTTTGTGGGGTGTCGGTGCTCCTTTCAGAAACTTATTATTCGGTACATTCCTCAACGTGGTTCGCACAAAGGATATAGCAGAGCCTCGTTTCAGCAGCTAAGGCAGCCCCAGCCTACAAGCTTCTACGCGCTCATCGCCATTTCAAACAGTCGAACTTTCGGTGCGCGGCTAACCATTGTTTAGCTTTCACTTGCAGTAAGCCGTAGTTAGACTTGCTCGTACGTCACACAAAAGATGTTGTGTTCGCTGTAGACCTAACGACCGAGTTACGCGCCTCACGCATGTTGGAAAGCACCTTTGCGTCCCACATGGGTCTGCTTCTGAACATCCCTGCAGACAGTTTTTTGCACGTATAGTGTGACCGTCATACCTGGAAGAAACAGGCCTCAAACATTAGCGAGTTTTAGGGAACCGTTTTTGTACATCCGGTACGGTGCAGTGGGCCTCTCCGGTACGAATTGCGCATGGGCGAGCCTTCCGTGGTAGCGCATGCGCAGTTCGTACCGGAGGGCCCACCGTACCTCACCGGATGTGCAGAAACGGCTCCCTAAAACTTTATAGTGTCTGCAGACGGTCTTTTGTACGATGTATTATGAGTGCGACGGTGGCTTCAAAGGACTGCCATCCAAACTACTATTGTGGTAAAAAGTGCTCGGTTGGGGAACCAATTACCTAAGTAGCAGCCATTAAAGCTGGCGTCGTGTTCGCGCTGTTTCTTTCCCGCCTTTTCTTCACGCCATATTCTCGGGTACGATATTTTAGTTGATATCTAACCGTTTGTCAAGTCAAGCTCTAGTCCCTTTACAAAAAAATATCTATATATAATTACGCCCCCAACACGCTCTGGTGCATCAGAAAATCGTACCATTTTTCGCGTAGGTAATTGAAAGACCTTTTTTTCAGTTGTTGAAAAAATAATTGAGGAAAGTATTTATTAGAATGCCCGAACCACCAAATTAATTTTGCCGTTCGAATCAGTTTCTTTCTTTCGGTGACATCGCGGCAGGTGTTGAAGGCGCTACCGCTTCCAGCTGACGTCATTTCCGACTAATGAGCTCGACGCTAAGCACCCCATGGCGTGTGGCCGGCTCCGGGCGAGCCACTCGCGGCACCTGCGGACAGCCATCGACCGCTCCCGACCAATCAGCGACGACCGAGCGCCGTCGAGCAATGCCTGTTTATATCTTCTCGGCTTCGAAACTTTTCTTTTACTCCGTATAAACGCGTGTGACCCAGATTTAAAGAGAAGGAAAAAAGCGGCGAAATATTGAAATAAATGGCGGTCGAGACGTTTGAGAAGTGGCGATCGATAACGCCTCCGAAGCACTTTGGAAACTGGCCCGTGTGTATACGCTGCACTTTGGCTATTACGATAAACAGCATTCTTTGTCTTTATTTGCATTCACTCTAAACTAAAGAAACACAGGGACGAGGCGACTCTCCAGCATCTTATATTAGCTCTATGCCTGGTCAGTGATATTGCCGGATTAATCGATAGTAACGCCGAATATTGCCAAGCAAGAAGCGAGACCATAAGAAGCCCTGCATTACTTAAGTTGCCAGGGCACATAGGTGTTTACGTGGGCACCCCGCTGTCGTTAAAGAAGCCCTCATGCCACTGCCCCTTTAAAAGGAAATGACCGTCGGCCGGACCATAGCGATGTACTTGAGCGTACTAGATTCTATCTAATATCGATATTACCGTAAGACTGAATGTCTTAGATTTGCATTCATGGTTGTATGGCAGAACAAACCTTCTGTGCTCTACGTTACATATGTTTTTAATTTTTAAACTTCCGAATGCTTTGCTTTTATGATCTGCTCCGTATTGTTCGAATCTGAATTCGTTTAGGGATTGTAAATTGCCATCTTTTAGGGGAGATTTTTGCACAATCGATGGCTGATCACAGTTCCCACACGATCGTGATCGCCGTTGATATTAGGCCAATTTATTAGCATATCTATTATATGGATGGCATAAGTATTGCAAAATAGCTGAAGCTTGTGAGCAATTAAGCATGTTCAACGAAATGCGTAGTGACAGAACCCTTCTCCTGTCTGCATCGTTACCAGACTCAGTTATCGTATTATGACATGTAAGTAACGCACCAGGAATGGATGAAATGATAAGAAAGAGACGAGAGGTGCATTTTTCAATAATGCTTTCCATGCAGGCTTCATATATAAACATGTTTTTCTGAAAAAAAAACCGCGAGCAGAGATAATATACTTGACGAACTAGTAGAAGTATGCACACTGCACTACACTCTTAGCGCGAACAAGTGGTTGCCTTTTCGCAGCGGAGCTGTTAACGGCTAGGTTCCCCAGGATCATGTCCGGTATCAAACGCCTGTCGACACAAACCTACCTGGACAGCCACCGCCATCTATAAGCGTCGGCGGCAAGCACACATCCAGTCTGCTTGCCGCCGTCGCTCGTAGATGGCGCTAAGCCTTTCCAGCTATCTAGAGTTCCTGTATAGGCTCCCTACGGGAGCCAGAGTTGCGCGTTTGATTCCACGTGCCGCGTGCCGCCCTCACCGCTATTCTGCCGAGATCCGATCACGTGCAGGAGCCGAATCAAGTGTCGTGCAGCAAAGTAGACGTTGCACGCGACCCGACAGTACGTTCTCCTGCTTTTGAGCGCGCCGCGCGCCTCGAACGCGCGGCGCTGCTATTCGCCGAATTCAGTCACGTGAGGAGCTGAATCTACATGCCATGCACGAACGCGCAACTCTGGCTCCCGTTGGGAGCCTATACAGGAACTCTACAGCTATCGTAGAAGAATGGATAGTTGGGCGGCGTTGGTGGGAATTCATCGTAGGAAACAGCGCGAAAAACAGACGACGACAAAGAAGAAGCACACGTAACGAGCGCAGCGCTCGTCACGTGTGTTTCTTCGTCCTCGTCTGTTTTGCGCGCTGTTTCCTACGCTCTTATCAGTTTCGGTTTGGACTTAGGATGGGTCGGCAGCGCGCCCTTTCGGGGAAAGAAGACTGGCTGCGGAAGGAGCGGCGACGTACGCAGCAGCGCGAATGGGGCCGCAACCGCCGCAAAGCCGCTGTCGCCTCGACTTCCACTGCGTCGAGCGCTTCAGATTCCCTTGCCAAAGAAGAGCACATCGCTCGCCTGGAAAGCCTCCGCCGAGAACAGAACCAGCGATGTAAAGGGCGCCGGCGGGCCAACGCCACGGACGACGATCGTGCCACGGAGGCCAAGCGCAAGCGCGAGGCCCGGCGACGACTGCACTCCACGCCGGCTGAACAGTTCCCGGGCGCGACGGCGAGGTTCCGGAGGGAGTTCGTGGATTATCCGTTTGGCGTCACGTGCGCCGTGTGCGCTTCATGGGACTCTGGTTCGGCGGAGACGTATCCACGATCGGCGGCGTGTCGGACGAGAAGAAACGGGAAACGGGCGCGTGCGCGTTGCGGCAGTGTATCGAGTACAGCTCCGCTGGTCTTCCTTCTTCACGAGAGTGGAAAGGCTGAACGTTTTTTGTTTTTCTTTTTCTCCTAGAATCGAAAGACGTCATTGAAACTACGAAGGGGCTGGAAATTACTGATTTTAGGCACTAACCAAAGCGGTAAAGTTTGTTGCCCGCCAGTAACCTTTCGAAGTAAAATACGTAACAGCGCCGATGATCGTGCCCGAAGCCAACCGAATCGCGCAGTGACATCATACAGAGTTACTAGCTCACGATAAGTCTTCCGGCTTCGACGCATCTGATGGAGCATATGCCACTTCGCTCGTGTTGCAGAACGAATGTGTTATGATGTAAGAAAATGATTTCGCTCGGGAGGTTTTGTTTTAAGGTGAATGACACAGTTGCAAAACCAACCCAGGTATTACACGAAGGGGGGCACAAGTGAGCCCCACGTGACCCCCCCCTCCTCCTTCCCTTCACGTGATACCTGGGTTGTTTGGTAGAATTTTTTACGCACAGTACCACACTCAAGGGTGAATTCCAAACACGCTCATCCGAATGTCGTACCCGTTCTAAAATTCGGTGTCAATAGCCAGCACAAGCTGACGATATGTCTCCTGATTACCTGTCCGACAGGATTTTACACGAAAATTCGCAGAGTTTTCTGTTCCATTTCGCACCCTCGGAAATGCCTTGTTGCCATGGTCTCGCTTAAACGTTTTATTGATCTATAAAAATGTATCAAAACGGTGATAATACTTTCAGTAGGCACACAGGGAAAGTGAGGCACGTTCGAGTGGGGATGCACTGCAATACCCCACAGCGTAGGGAAAGCAATAAAAACAAGTTTTTGTTCGCAAGAAATTCTAAGCGCTTTTGCTCGAACCCCAAGAAAGAAGCATATCCCTATTGACATTCGCAAAAATCGCCTTCTGTGCGTTGCCATCTTTGTTTGCTGGGCTGTGGAACACCTTCTGAGCATGCTCTGTTGCTGCGTTGTGCGGTAGATCAGACGCAGCGCCTGCGTCCACAGCTCGGTGACTCAGCATTTTTCACCCGGGTGAAAAGTTATGCAAAGGCCTATACTCCGTTTCACATCAAATGCAATCGCAGCCAACGCTAGAATCTGATGAAGTCAATCGCCGCAAAAGTCCCTCTTCACGGTGCTCGTCGCTTTTCTGCTTTTACAATCTCCTGCTAAACCCTGCAGTCACGTGCACTGAACATGGCGTTATTCTGCGCTTTTCTTCGCGCGCGATTGTTTTAGCTGGCGGTATTGGCGACGTGAGCGACCGAAAGCGTCGCTGTGGTCGGCCCACCACAATAGAGCCGAACGCTGACTATGACGTCAGCAAAGGATTTCTCATCGACGGAAATAAGAGGAATGTCAGAACTTCAATTTTGACGGTGCTGGCAGTGCTGCTTCGAGAGCGCTATGATTTCAGGCTTCCACGATGCCCATTACAAACACCATCAAACTTGTTGTTCAGCAAGGTAATGACGTCACGAAAGGTAACCAAACGAGGGCGCCACCGAAATATCTCGCCGCTAATACCGAAAGCACAAAGACGACGCGCGCCATGACGATGCAATTTTGGCGCTGCTTGATTGGCCAAACCGGATCATAGCGCCGGCTGCGGTCGAACGTCATGTGAAACCGAGTACCGTCGAGACAGGTTACAACGAAGTCAACAGGATTCGTAAATCACTTCGCTATATCCGCTATTTCGTTATAACCGACTCCGCAATAACCGGTCTCGACAGTATAGCCGTTGTATAGACGAACTCAACTCGCCGACGTCACGCCACTGCAGTGGCGCTGCTATCGGCACTGCGCATGCGTAGACGCTTCTCTCCTCCTGAATTTGGTTTCTGAGCACGCGCAGTGCTCATACTTGTGTGGGAAAAGCGGGCTTTGTTTGTAACACTGTATTGGTGTATGCGCGTACGTGGAGAGCCATGCAGGAATTCGCTGAGCACACACGATAAAAATACCGGCCTACCCGTTACTTTGAAGGTGCTTACGAATGCAAAAGCGTTGGGCGTGCGGTGTGTGTTGCACGTGAATACGACATTTTGCCATCATTTCGATTGTCCTTGGTTCACGCGAATCAGTCCAGCTCCCGTAGTCGTTGGAGCCAAGTCCTAAAGCAAACCAAATTCCGTGCTTAGAAATACTCAAGAACATGAGTAGCCCGTTATATTTGCGCGATACCTTTTTCACATAAGATAAAAATCATTCTCCACACCTCTTTAAACAAAAAAGAACAACGCAAACCTGAAAACGTTTATCACAACCCAAAAAAAAAAACAAAAAAACGATGCGCTTGGGCAGCTTTTTTTTCTCTCGTACTAGTTTTAAGTAGCACAGACATTTTTTAAGCTATTTTAGTCTCCTAATTCCAATCTGGCTCGTGAACAGCATACACTTCATTAACCCGGCTTTTGTGCACCAATGGTTAGCTTTTATTTTTATTTAGCTTTTCTTTTTTTTCTTTTTTAGTGGAAGAAAGCGGAGAGGGGAAGGTTGGTTGATGTATGTGGTGTTGCTTCTCCGGCTATTTTTAATAGCGTTACTTTATAAAATTGCATTTAAATGCATGTGCGTATAGTTGGATAAAATTGTTACACATTTTAAGTGTTCATGTTGGAGCATGTTACGAAAGAGCGAAACAACGTCAAAAGTGCGGAGGACAAAGAACGAGGAATAGAGAACGGAGGAGGTGTTTCCTCTGTTCTTTGTCCTTCGTACTTTTGGCGCTGTTTCCTCTTCGCTACTATGCATAACCAACTCGCACAATTTTCAACGGTGGACCATATGATGTGGCAGGTAGACTAAGTAGCGGATAAGAAAACACTTAAGTTTGCTGTGCTTTTATTTATTTTATATACGACTTAGGAAGCCCGACATTGTTGTGGGCGCCGCCATTTTGGCTCGTATGCAGGCAGACGCAACTGCCGATCGTCATGATTTGGAAGGCGACTTCCTCAGCATTAGATTCGGTGTTAGGAAGCTCATGTAATACTGCTTTGCTCTGTCGTGAACTGTTTAAACATTTGTGGAGGGCGGAAACGTGTTTCCTGTGATTTCCAATAAAGCATCAGATAACTGAGCGCCATGGTTTCAAGACACAATATGTCACTCATCCCCGGACAGTTCATCCCGCAGACACACATAATACCAAAGTCATTCCATTCCAGGATGTTTCACCCCAAGACAGTTCATCCCATGGACAATCCATACCACGACATTTGGTGCCAGTGCAGTCCATACGGTTCAGCCCGTTAAAGGGCCACTCACTTCATCCCAGGTCATTTCATTCCAGGACTGTTTATCCCGGACACTTCATACCAGAAACGTTCTATCCCGAGCATCGTCTCCCATCCCAAGACAGCTTCATACCAGGCCATTTCATACCCGGATATTTCATACCACAAAGTCTTCTGCCTAGAAGAAGAAGTTATAGAATCGGTTTTTTCACGCGCAGAGCCAGACATATGCACTTCGTCTTTTCTTCATGTGTCACCCGTGCCACGTAAGACACGTCCTTGCACTTGGCATCGAGCTTCCATTAGTCGAACAGTCCAGCCGGCCCGACTCATTGATTGTCATCGAGTTTGTTTTATAGAACATGCATCTTTGTGGCTTCTCGTCGAGGATCGCCGAGCTCTGCTTCGAAGGTTACCTCGTACACCAAGCACAGGACCAACGACGAGAAGACGGCATGGAGAGATGCGAGAAATTCGCAGGAGGTTGCCAGGGACGAGCTGTTACTGCAGGTGAGACCACCACTGTGATACAAGGGCACTTGCCATCTACCGAGTCCAGAAAATGTCACTGCGGCGAGTTTACAAGGTAAGATCAAAACTGCAGCCAAGCGTTCCCGACGCACCCCTCGGAACGTCGTGGTCGCTCTACCTACAAGGGCAAGACCGGCCACCATCGCGAAGCTCCCCAAGCTGTCATCACTAGAAAGGAAGGTGAACAGAGTTCGACGCGAAGCCCATGGTGCAGCTAAAGTTCCCCACCGAATCGAAGACATTATTGTACCTGAACACCTGCGCATGACAAGAACAGCGTCACCTAAAGTATTTCTCACAGGGGACACGGGCTGTATTGACTCGGAAAGAATAATAAGTTTCGCCTGTAGCACGGACCTGTGCCGCTTAAACACCTTCGAAACCTGGTTGTGTGTCGCACATTGCAAAGCACCAGAGATGTTTTACCAGCTTTGGCTGTACATGGCCTCTGCAAAGGCAGGGTGCTTTCACTTGTTTACTGCCTCTTGCCAAACAAGCGGCAGCGCTGCAAGAGCAACGAGCATGCTACTTGAGTGGCTATTGACAATGCTCATCAAGCCACGACAGGTGCCACAGTAGTGATGGACTTCGAAAAGGCTGAAGAGAATGCTTTTCGGCAATGCATTCGTGACGTCGAGGTGCATGGAAGCTTATTTCATTTCGCGCAAAGCATCTGGCGCCGAATTCAAGAGCTCGGCATGCACAGCGATTCATTGATGATTCCAGCTCATCCTCATCCTGAAGAAATTTATCGCACTGTGCTTCTGCGATGTTTCCGACGTCTGCGACAGATATCGCATGCTCGCAAGACAGCTGCTGGACTTGTTTGGACGCAACGGAACAGCACCAAGACTTCCTAGGACTACTTTGAGAATACCTGGGTCGGTCAACCCCACAAGGACCCAAGGTTCCCAATATCCATGGGGAATTGCAAGCGCATGGCAGAGGTCAGCCTTCTCAGAACCAACAATAGCATTGAAAGCTGCCACTGGGTATTTCAAATTCTATCGGTGCACCCATCCTACAGTATTCAAGTTGTTGGGTGCGCTTCTCTCCGAACAAGTCTGTGTGAACGCGATGGCCATCCCAGCTGGACGTGGGTCATGAGCGACTGCCATACCACGAAGAAGGAGTGCGAGCAGTCCAACAAGCGTCTATGCCGAGATCCGGATGACTATAACAACAGAGACGCAGACAGCTTCTCAATGCGTCCTCGTGCTACGTACTTGGCGATTCTTGAGTGTATTAGCGCAGAATTGTGTGCTCAGAAGAGCGTATTAGCCCGAATTTCGGCCTCTTATTAAGGCTTTGCTCTCATGGGTGGGTTATTGTAAAATAAACGTTTTAAATTTTTCATAATTCTGGTGAAGGTTGTCTTGGAACGATACCTTTCGGCCGGTTTTCAAGTGACATCGATCCCCAGTATTGCGGCTTGTTGCGGTTTGCAGCTTTCATAAGAAATAAATCCGAGCCATAGCAGCTGGCACTGCAAATAGGGATCGAAGTAAGTGGAATGAACGAGAGAGAAGAATACAAAAGAGAAAAGAAAGGCTCTAAGTGGAATGGGCCGACTTTCGCTGAAGTCTAGTATCGAGTTGTCTGTGGGCACTGCTATGCACACCCCAAGATGATGTTCATTTAAGTGCTGCAGCCGGCGAAATGCGACCTATCTTACATAGACCATGACTTCGATGGTGCGCCAAGAATAGTCAAGATTTCTTCTTGCTCCGAGCTCAACAACTCCTGGGTGCCCCAAATTATTCTGGTATGAAATGCCTTGGTATTTCATGTCATTGCATGGAACGTCTTGGGAAGAAACATCTTGGGATGAAATGACTTTGGTATGAAGTGACCGGGATCGAACATTCCTGGGATGACGTATCCAGGGATAAAGTGGGGCAGAGCCACTCCAAAGTATGAAACATCCTGGCATGTAATGTTCGTGGGATGAAACATCTTGGGATGAAACGTCTTGGGATGAAACACCTTTGGTTTAAAGTGTCTGGGATGAAGTGTCCTGGGATGAAGAATCTTAGGATGAGCTGAGGTGGACCCCGCCCCAAGAGCAAGGAGCTCGCGCTTGTAGCGCTTTCCTGCGGTACAACACAAGGTGAAACAGAGTATAGCGCGAGGAGTCGTGCGCTTCGGACTGCGCGTGCAACATCTGACGGCGGACGTTGGGCCCGATATGCGCGCCTGCTCAGCATGCGCCGCCATTGTGCAGCGCTGGGAAGATGCCAACGTTTGTGCCTGACCCTTCTGCAGATTCCGCCGGTCGCCAGGGGAGCCCTCGGCGCCTCCGGACCTAAAGTTCCTCAATGATTCTTTTATGAGAAACGACAACCAATACACATGACAAAGCCCATTCCGCGGGAACAATATGGCGACCTTCGAGTTCAGTATCCTGCTGTGCGCCGCCATTCGCTTCCTAAAGCCTGCACCGTCACGCAGTCAGACGTCAAAGAATGTCGCTACTTGGGAAGCCTCTTATCTAGAAACATTACTCCAGACTGCGAAATCGAGGCGCGGTGCGCCGCCGGTTCCGAAGTTATCTCGCGTTTTCTGAGAATAATTTAGCCGCTGGAACTCGCACGCATTTCTTCCGGGTCGAGAATCGCGAGCCTGTAAGCGCCGGCTGAGGGCGAGTCCTATCCGCTGCCGTGGGTCTACCTGCCACATCACATCCTCCACCGTTGAAAATTGGGCGAGTTGGTTGGCGCATAGTTACGAAGAGGGAAACGGCGCCAAGTGTACGGGAGTGACAAAGAACGAGGAAAACACCTTCTCGTTCTGAGTTCCTCGTCCTTTGTCCTCCGTACTTTGGGCGCCATGTCCTCTCTTCGTGACATCGCTCCAACATGAACACTTAAAATATTTTCGAGATTCAAAATATTCTTTCGAGATTCTTTTTTTTTCTTCGTTCATCACGTTTTTAAAAATTAAAAAAATGTAATATTGCTATAAATCGAAGCCAACTTAATTAATATATTTCACACGAAGCCCAAGCCGTCTTGTGACATGCTTATGTAATTGAAAGGCTGATGCAGACATCAAATATTCCAATTGGCGGGGTCATTACTAGCTTGCACAAGCGGCTGGAAGCCTTGAAAGGACACTAGCAGGGTATTTATGCTCGCCGAGATTTTTTTGGTTGTACATGACATATGAGAGCCCAATTACCCAGAACAGAACTTGGGGCTCCGAAATTCGGTTTCTTTCCGCCCGAAAACCGCCGATCGAGAACTGGCCGGTTTGAGTCGCGCTCACTCTCTTTTCCGTGGTCACGGGCCGTTTTCTAAGGTTTCGACAGCGACCACCAGAATTTAAATCAAAGTCATGGGTCATTCAAGGCACACAGTGCAATATTTAAAATATAAAAAAATATGAAACCTGTTTTTTTGTGTCTTATAAAAAGGTGCAAATACGTTGATTGAAAAAAGAAAAAAGGTGCACAGAGAAACGGAAGCATTTGCGTGCACTCACTGCGTAATTCTCAACATGGCGTCGTATCGCGTATCGGTGGGACTCGCGTGCCTAGACGGCGATGGCGGCGGACTACGGGTGTGAGACCTCTACTTCAGAACTGTAGTTTGCATAACTGGCGAATCTGTCTTCCTTCGAAAGATAAATTTTTGACGGATCAAAACAATTGGGATTCATTCCGTACGAAACGCCCGACCACCAAACCGATTTGCACGATGACGTCGCTCGAAGTCGTAGCCACTTATCGTGGCTGAAGGCATCGCTCGTCTTACAAACACGAATTGGTAAGAGCTTGAAAAACGCGCAAATGTCAAGCACGATGTGCGCACTTCTCGAGTTGAATATGCAGGCGTACGATTTCTTTACTAGGTGCGAATCTGGCCAATGCGTAGTGCTGCCCGGCTCTCCAGAGGACTGGGGAGTGCCTTTTGCATGGCAGGGAAATTGGCGAGAAAACTTTCCAGAACTACAGTCGACCGGCTGCATTACTACGAACGACGTGAGCCCTCGATCCTACTCCCTGAAGATCCCGATCGTTCCAGCTACCCGCGACTTCGAGCTCCATGATAGAGAGCTGCCTATGCCCTAGGATGTCCACAAGCCTATATTGTTAGGAAGTAAATATTCTGCCGGCAACGGCGAACACAGGGACAAACCGTGCCGGTAGTTGTCCCTTACTGGGTCTCCGTCTTCTGAAACGGAGCGTCAGTCGACTATTGGTGGCTGCAGAGTAGCTCGGTGAACAGTGCTATGTCCGCTTCACTCGAAGCGGACACGAGGTCTGATCCAGAGTGGCCGGGCATACTTTTTCTTTCTTTCTTTTTTGTTGTCAAGCATTTTGCGATGTTTACACTTTTGTTTACTAATTGTCATTTCCGAAACTTCAATGTACAAACCAACTCATTTTGAAGTGGAGAACAGCGAGCGAACAAACAAAACTCCAAAAGCAATCGCATGGCAGGCGGTACCCGCACCGCTGTCGAAACATCGGTGCAGAGGGTAGTTCTGCCTTTGCATGCATGTACAGATATACCCATGTTTACTTAGGGTCTGCTTTGTTGTACATAGTTGTGCTTTCGTGAGTTTTTTTTTTACTTTTTGCTTCCAGTTATCTTTTCATTGCTTTTGCCTTGGCCCCTTCACAGGCGGCCGGCAATTTCCACTAATAAATAGAATAACAACAAAATCTTCAGCACATATGCACGAGCAGATACAATACAGACATACTTATTTATTGCAAATCGGACTACATTAACTTGGCCTTCATATTACTGTTATCGTCCACATGTACTGGGGGTTACTGATCCGGTGTTACTGCGTAGTGGTTGCCGTCTCTCTTGGTTTACCACATGTCATTCGCTCTCTTGGCACGTAAATCCCCCATGCAGAAAAGTGCCGACGCCAAGTTCGTGCTAACAATGCCCGACAGTGCACATAACTACATATCTTGAGTTAGTTTCGCACCGCGTCAAAGTACATAAACTTGACAGGAAAGCAATGGAAGTGACCAATATTTCATCTTACATGATTGAGGAATGTTAAAAGCTCAGAAATGTCCAAAACTTCCATTAAGAAATGTTGAAGCCTATTTACCAAGTTTTCAATATTCGTAATATTTGCTCTTATAATCAAGCGCTGAGACAAATGCCTCGCGTTTTACTCCGTAGAAATATATAACCCTAAGTCAATTTTCGATTGGTTGATGTCTGCTTCAATTTGCAACAGCACACAAGCGCCAGATGAACCTCTAGCGTACATCGTAACAACTCTACGATCATCATGACAAAGACTGGCAAGCACAAAGTGCGTGATGGGCCTTACAGTTATCGGCTGGTGAATTCGTCCTGCTGCTTCTGCCGTTTCTTACGTTCCCGGTGAGCTCACATACGTTCTGTGACCGCCTTCTTCGTAAGAGCCATAGAAGTAGGAAGAAGAGGAGGCGACGTAGCGGCTCAAGCCAGCCAAGCGGGAAAATCCCAAGTGGAACCGGAAGTAGAGGTCGAGGTCCGTGGGATTGCCCCTAAGGGTGCTCAAGGTTGTCATTTCCGTTCAATAGTGTCTTCTGGTATTTGTTCGTTTTTGGTCATCATTGGGGCATGTCGCTCTAAACAGGAAATCTTCCCCGGTGGGGTAATTTCGCCTCCAGAGGCTTCTTACCTCAATAGAAATACCTTTTTCCACCATATCCAAGGTGGAAGAAGAGAGAGGGATCCGAATGATGCCGCCTGGCCACGGAGCAAGTGCGTGGAAGATTATCTTTCCATTGCTGCTAAACGCCGTGAGATATTCGCCCACGCGCTTTCAAGGCCGTGTGAAATCCCGGACGGTGCACCGCCGGGAGATGCACGAAGCCTGGGTAGTATTTCGACACTCTTCTTGTTTCGACACCTCCTCTTTTGACCACCATGGCGAAGCTAGAGAAACTCGCCTGCGTCGCGCCTTATGTACTCGCGGTGGGGGCGCTGAACTTATTTCTTCGATACGGAGGTGGTGTGAACACCCGTTTACCCTCGTATGCGGAGGTATAGACATTTTTCACGATAGTTCCATCGGTAAAGCAGTTGGTTCGCAATCTCAAGGTCATGGATTCAAATCAGGCTTGTACAAGATACTCACTAAAAGTATTTAAGTTAAGTTACTGAGTACCACAAAAAATAGTAACTGAGCAGAGTACTAAATACTCAAATTTGTAAAGTAATTGAGTAAAGTACAAAATACTCCAATAAAGTAACTCGTTACTTCTCGAGATAGTCTCAAGTTACAATCTTCTCTGCAATTTATTGTCAAGCACAACCGAAGTCACAAAATTCTTCCTCCCAGCTACTATGGAATCTCCTGGAAATTTCTTAGCTAGACTTTGGCTGCCACTCAGGCTTCTAGGAGGTCCCAAGTAACTACGAGTGAAACATAAATAAAAATGTTTTCTTTTATTCTCTTGCTGTGGCGAGAAGAAAATGGGTAAGGGCAGCGCGGGGCCCGTTCGCCTACGGAGTGAGTTTCTACACAGAGGTTCGCCTTCGACGCTCCCCTTGTGCTGGGTGTTCATTTCCGCTTCCCCCGTCAGTGCACTGGCGGTGCCGTGCATTCGGGGGTCGGGGAGTCCAGGCCAGGGGAGAGCGGGTGCCACCGTGATGGGCGCCGGCGGTCATTCGTGCTACCGAAGACAATAGAGAGTTTTAGTAGACCGTGTTTTCCCCTCCGTTTACCCTCCGCTGCGAAAAAATTGCCACTGCGCCTGTTGTAGTAGACCGTGTCTCCCCTCCGCTACCCGGAACTCTACAGCTAAGGCCATTGGCACGCAGGCGCAGTGGCGGTTTCTTCGTAGCGGAGGGTTAGCGGAGGGGCAAGCACGGTCTACTAAAACTGTTAATGCTGCGTACGCCGCAAGCGATGGGCCGCCAAATTGGAGCCGCGTAGTCGCGTCTTACGAATCTTGTGTGCGAAGAGAGCCTAGTGGAAACGAACGAGCGATATGTGCAACTGCGTGCAGTTGCAAATGCATTTCTGAACCTGGAAGGCTTTATTTTATATTCTTTCGCTCCATTACATAGAAAAATAAACTCCGGTTTACTGTCGACTCTTAGCAGACACTTGTAGGAACCCACCCTCTCTCCGACACAAGTGCACTCCCTTTGGCTTGTAACCTTGTACACATTTTAGGCTTTCACCCGCATGCCCTTCTCCTTCGGAATCTCTATTGCTCTTTAACTTGGCCACAAACAAATTGTAAAAAAAAAATGTCCTTGGACGTTTTGCCCAGTTAGAAGACACGACACGCGTCCGCTCGGCTTGAGGCTGCGACACCTGCTTCTCCGTGTCACCTCTCTCAGTAGAAGCACGGAAGTGCACTGTATTACCTAGCACGAAATGTATCTCCAATGGCAGGGCGCCTAGCCAAAATAACTGGAGTTCAATATTTTCCATGCTTTCCGCCTCTAAAGAAAATTAAAAAAAGAAAGTAACTTAAAAGTAACTTTAAAAAGAGTACAAGTTACTTGAAAAAAGTATTTAAGTTAGAGTACTAAATACTGACGTTCAAAAGTATTTGCAAGATACCAAGTTACTCACAAAGGTATTTAAGATACAGTAACTTGAGTAGAGTATTTAAGTTACGTACAAGTCTGATTCAAATACTTCCGGAGATATTCTTCTTTCAAGTCTTTTATATGGTTACTTATGAGCTTGTATTTGTCTGGAGAAGTGTTGTAGGCGTTCCTCAAAAAGGAACGAAAAGCTCGTTCCTTCTGATTTTTAGAACGCGTTCCCGTTGCGCGTTCCATCTGTGAGAAAGAAACTCGTTTCCGTTACAGTTTACAAATTGAAACGTATCGTTAGATATACGTTACATTTGTGTTTCGCTAATTAGCGTAATTAGTTAAATCAAACAAAGCTTTTTTATATCTATCCCATCAAATGGCAAAGTACGAATTTGATTGCCGTGATGGAAGGACACCAGGAGAAGAAAACAACCGGAAGCAAGGTTTGTAGATGGTTGAGCGTATTGGTTTCTAATTTACGATAAGAGGGACATTGAAGAAAAACAGAAAAGACAGGTTTTCACCCCTAGAAATCGTCGCGTTTCACTTTATCTATGTCTGTGGAGGGCAATTCAGACAAGCCAAATGTACTCTTGCCCCACATTGCCGGAGCTGTTTTACAACAACCTCCCACGTTTCAGTCTAACAAAGTCGCTTGTCCGAAATTAACAGCAGTTGATTCTCGGTGCTGCTGTTTGCAAGACGGGCACGTAGAAGGTAGGGCATTTGGAAGGTTGGTATTGAAAACTACCAGTCCTTCGTGAAGGTTGGATTTGTTGTTCAGTATGAAAGGGAAATAGAATAAAGGTTAATTTATCTGTCACCATTTGTCACATAAAGGTTTATGTGACAAATGTTCGGGATACAAGGGTCCGTTCGATGTCTGATAACCTGTCTTTTTTTTTTTGTTGTAACGGTATGTCTCTTTTCGTAACTTCAGTCATGACTGTAGTCGGCCTTAGATTTCTGGGTGTATTCGTTAAAGCAAAGAAAGTAGCTCAGTTTGAGACGTCCCTCTTTTTGTGTCTCAGGCACTGAAAAAAAAATCAATGCCCACTAGCTTTTTGTGCCTCGACTGTTACCAAGCGAGTAGCCCACAAAATCAACCCTAAAATAAGTATAAAAAAGTGAACGAGAACCTGCTCCTCGTTAAGATATTGCTTTTATACTTTTTCTTTCCCCTTAAAAAATATAATACAAATTACCCTACTGGACAAAAAAAAAAAAAGGAATGCCGTTCCTTTTTTTGTTTTCGTAAAAATGTAACGAGTTCCCGTTCCAGTTCCACCGATGCAAACTGGAACGACGACGTTCCTTCACCCCCCCCCCCCCCCGAAAAGAAAAGAAAAACGCCTTCTGGAGGATTTGACACTTTTCAGTGTTGGTTCTTCGTTGCAAAAGTCACACCAAATTTAAGGAATTGAGATGGTAAAACACGTTCTGCGTTAATAATATTTAGTAAATATTCGGTTGGTTGGAACGTTTTGGGATGCCTCGAACATACCTGCAGAGCGTGCTTGTATGAGCAACGTGGCAGGGTCGTCATACGGGGATAGGAATACGCTCGAGAAAGTATCTGTAGACTGCAGTGGACGAAACTAGGGTGCCTTCATGTGCGCTTCGCATAGAGTGATGCCAACTGCCTGTTTCCCTTTCCCAGACCCTCTTCCACCGCCATTTTGTTCCTCATTGTTTCCCCGTGCGCCGGAAAGTGGCCTTTGTGTCCATCGGTCCTCCGATCCGAGGGGGAAAATGCTAATCCTCCCTCCGTGGGTTCCACAACGCTGCTCCGAACTTGTGAGATAAGGTGCTTGTTTCCGGGAGGGTTATAAGCCCCACGGATTATCGCCGAGAACCAAAATGGCGCTGGTTTGTCGGCGAGTGGTATTACAAAGGGTGGCATCACCCTAGCAAAGCGCACATGAAGGCTCCTAGACGAAGCCAGTAAAACTACGGCGCCTGGAACGCGTCTCCCGACTGGTGTGTTTTGGCGTCCCATTCCGGCCATGCATCCAGAGTGGTCCCGGGTTGGAAGGGCAGCACACGACGTCCCTAAAGCCGGAGTGTTATGATATAGACTCCCCTGTACTGTCAAAGCCTGGCAGATCGCCACGAGAAGCGGCCGCCGAAATAGAAAAGGTGGAGCGGCAGACGACGGACGAGAGGAGAGCGACGTGACTGGCGCCCCGCTGCGGCGAGACGCTGAGAAACACTTCTCCCGAGCGAACAAGATTGTTTATAATAATGTTTATTTCTCCACCAAGTACAAGTACATGATGGAAGGGGACTGAGGAAGAAAGCTGCATTTGTACAGCTTGACAAGTCCTGAGCCCCCTCTCTAATTGGCAACAGGGGTACGTCACGAAATAAATGTATAACTTTGTAAACAACCGAACGCTCCAAAGCTCTGCACTGACATCCAGGTTTCCCGAGAAATGGCTCTTTGATGCTCTGTGCTACCAGAACTTGGCGCTCCAAATCTGCGACCGGGCACTCTATGGCTCCGTCGTCGAACTGCCAGACTTTGTGAGTATAGAGGAGGCTATGCTTAAGCTATCAGATGTCGCGATCCTGTTGGTTGGTCGCGGAAGTTTTGTTAAAAAGAACGAGCGAACGCGAGTGTCGATGTCGTCACGGCGACCCAACTCCTGACTGCCCAAGCTTCTGTGAACTGTCAAGATGGGGAGCGAACTGCGGCAGAGACAGGTGTCTGCTTCTGCCGCAATCACCACCGCTGCTGTATCACCGCCAGAATTGCGGTAGGTTACAGCGTGACGCTCGCATGACGTCATCGGGCAGAAATCGAGGTATCACTTTTTGGACGCGGTAAACACACCAGTCGGACACGCGTTCCAGGCGCCATATACAAACCACAAGAGCATACGGCCTCAGATTAGAAACCACCGACATCTGGCTATCTAGAGCATAGCGTAGTACAGCACCGTCAAGAACTGCGAGGTCGAATAGCCGGGTGTTGATGGCCGCCAACTTCACAAATGGCCGACGCTATATGGTGGGAGGGCATGATGCCGACGCGTAATCTAAGGCCGCTCCTCGCTCCAATGGTTTTACTGGCCTCTTCCGCGACTGCATCCACCACGGGTTCCCGCCACTTTACGTGCGACAAATTGCAACGACTCGTCC
This sequence comes from Ixodes ricinus, assembly GCA_037355805.1. NCBI lineage: Eukaryota > Metazoa > Arthropoda > Arachnida > Ixodida > Ixodidae > Ixodes > Ixodes ricinus. The sequence continues at coordinate 21,762 of JAZHYW010038330.1, forward strand.
GAACCATTTTCGAGGTCCTGAGCAATAGACCTTTCGCAAATATGCCATAACGCCGTGCACCAGTCTTCCGTTTGTAAACCCATAAAAACTTGATTTAACACGAAGAAATGATTTGTAAATGCAACCTGGTATTTGGGAGGTCGATGTGGTTATGACGTTGAATGCCTCCCGCTCAGGCGTCGGTCACGGAAGTACAGAGTAAATGTAGAGACGAGTCGGGTTTGAACGGAATCGCGAAGGTTGGAGAAGAAATCCACAGACGCTTCCAACAACGTGCATTCCACACCCTCAAGATCGCGCGTTCTTAGCAGACAACTGGTAGGAGCTTGAGCCGAGAATGCGGGGACCTCTGCCAGACCAATCATACCCCAAGGGTACTGTAGTTGCGAGCATTGCCGCTTGGTGGCGTCAGCACGTGACAGCTTCCCCTAGTAGTAATACCCGAGGACTGTACGCCCAGTGGCCATACATGGATTTGCCCATAGCGTCATTCGTGGCTATGCCGGCTATGCCAGAAGTAGGAGCTGAAGGGAACCCGTAAGTAGAAACAACCGTCAGTGCCCAGGAATGGCGACACCTGCAAGCTATGTATAGGGGGTATTCACTGGACGCCATATTTGAGGGCGATGTTTGAGTGCATGATCAGATCGAGATAAAATTAAAACCCTGCTAAGATCGGCAATCTCGATGGTAGTGAATGCACGTTACAAAATAACTGCGGAAGCTCGCGATCAGCATGCGCTCAGCAGCCGAGCACACAGATATTGCCGCCGGCGAATACCCAGTGGCTGCTCTGTTCCATGCGTGCCGCCTTGTTTGTTTATGCTGACGCCATTACACAATAGGGGGCTGCGCTTTTTTTCAAGACGCCGTTTTTCCAGAGCGCAGCTCTTAGGCGTGATTTCAGCTTGAGCGGCGTCGCGTTGCGTAACCGTGGTCACGTAAACCCCTGAGTCACGTGACACGCCCGAGGTCACGTTCTAGGTCACGTGACCTCAGCCTCACAGGCCTGGCCCCCGTGGCGCAAACGCGTATGACGGCGAGGAGGCGGCAGCGGGTACACCTCCACTCAGTGCCCTTCCGTCCCCCTCCTGAAACTGCGCTCTAATTCGGCGTGACAGGGAGTTATGAACGGCTTTCATTTTTGTTTAGAGCTTCCCAGATATCTTGGTGCCAGGACGTCACAAACGCGGTTACGAAGTCCAAGAATATCACCGTTGCCAGGAGTGCTGTCAAGGGCAGAAATATTGTTTATGCGCAGTTTGATATCATTATTTACCATTTTGATCGTAGGGGCTCGGATTTCGGACACTGGTCTATATAAGGTATTCACTGAGTCATGTTTGGCGCGTTACTACGGCGCATCCGAAGAAGGGGGGGGCGAAGGGGGAGGACGTAGAATGGAATAAATTCGAAACTGCCAACGGAGAGCACAGCGGCCATACACGGTGATGCCGTAACGGAGCACACTGCAGTCTACAGCATGTGCCACAATTTCTTGAACGGATAGTGTCATAAAACGTGTAGTGTTGTATAACAAACAAGACACTGCACGAATTTCCTAACATACATGAGCAAGATGAGGGATCCAGGTTAGGTCACAATCGTCGCGTTTTCTTTGGTATAAAAGCTTGATTTTTTCTAGGTGTAACGTTGTGTGATTCTTTTCTACAGCATTCAAATATTCAAATTTGCATTGCGGTATCTGTGTGACCTTTGAAAATTTTGTTATTTGCCCATCAACAGAGTGTGCAGATGTTTATATCTTCAAATATTTGTTAGACCTGTTTTGTACCCACTTCATTTCGTGTTTATTCCTGACACTATCATTTATGTTCTCTATTTATAGCGCGTTTTATTTCGCTACAGCGGTTGTTTTTTTAGTTGACTGTAACGTTTGCTGCTCCTATGTTGAACTGTACAATGGAGGCAGAGGCTATGTCAGGCATTGTGCGCTTGATCTCTGCCCCCTCTGCGGAAACTAATCCGCAAAACAAATAAAAAAAGAATAAGCCAAAATATTTTTATAGAAGATATATGCAGTATAGGCTCACTTGCACATGATAAATGTCGAAACATATGTAGCCGTAATATCAATTTTTCAGATGTTGTGTAAACATATAAGTTGCGTTTTGGATGCATTAACTTTAATTAAATATAGCTTCAAACTAGTCCATAGTTTTAATTGCCACAGTTTGTAAAGACGAAAAGCATCTGAATAATTGATCGCTCTATATAAAATCACGGTATCGTCAGCATTAAAATAGTGACATTGGTCCCACAATGGAGAGGTCATTGGCATAAAAACTATGTCATAGTGTACTTAAGACCGAGCCCTGGGGGACACCAGCTTTATTGAAAAGAATCCGCTTTGACACCCTCCAAATGAAACACAATCACGCCTATCCTGTAGAAGGTTTTTAGTAGAAGTAGAAAGGAACCTCAGGAGCCTAATTTTGAAATCTTTGTTGCCAAAATGTGATGGTTAACACTGTTAAATGCTTCGCGGACAACAAGAAACAGCGCGCAGGCAACTTCGCTCCGTTCAAAAGATAAATTAGGCATGTCAGAAAAAGTATTCAAGAAGCATATGGGTACCTCGGCCCTGTCTGAATCCGTAATGATAAGGAGATAGTAAACTATGTTTATCTGAAAAGCTATCATAAAGTTATCCACAAATATTTTCCAGTATTTTAGTCAAGACAAGGCGAAGTGCATGTTGGCTTATTTTCATGGCCCCTTTAAACCAGAAACTAACGCCGAAAATCTAATGCAGTCTGGTTTCATCGATCTGTCGAGTATCTGTTTGGGAACATATTGATTAATATTTCGCAGATATTTGGGGTATGTCAGCCAAACTAAACACACTAATAGCCACACGATCCGCGCATCCTACCGGCAAAGTATCAACATTTCCACGGCGGACAGTGTACCATCTGCATGCCTTGTACCTTTTAATGTTAAAGTGTAAACAGCCGGCGACAGATCAATCTCTCGCACGCATACATCGATCTATCCATCACACAAGGTCGCGTTCTACCGCTTCCGGGATATCGATGTACCCTGGGAGTCGATTAACTTTTATTCTTGCGCCTTCTTTTTTAAACACTCCGACGATAACACTACACGGACGGTGTTTACGCTTAGCTACCTTACAACGGGTTTCCAGAAGGAACGTAAGAAGCAAATCCAACACAAATTTAAAGAAAAAAAAATACGAATGCAAGACGAGAGGAAAAAAAAAGTCCGCGGCTCTCCATAATGGAAGGCTTCTGGCATCGACCGTAGCGTATCGACCACGCTCTGGTGGAGAGGAGGCCGAGCCTTAAAGTCGAATCCATTCTGCGTCGTCCCGAGATTGGCATCGCATCCTCTGCCGCCCGTCATTGGGGGCGTTCAGAGCGCTTCCGATCCCATTGTGCCGTGTGCGACGAAACGTATGGGCCCTTGGCTCCGACTTTGTCCGGCATAAAAGTCACTTGTCTCGCTGCACGCGGGCTCTGCGAACGTGTGGTCCCTGTGTAATGAGCACCGATAATCGCTCGCTCGGTTGTAGAATGCTGCGCTCGCGTCTTTTCAAAGAGACTCCGAATTCAAAACATAATTTAACGCGATATGTTTAAGCGCTCTATTGCACACGAAAACCGTTACGCTTGAGTGTAGCGTAATAGTGGTTCAGGCAGGCTATGCAACCTGACGCTTAGACACGTTCTCCCAGCGGGTAATGCATAAGCCAGCAAAGCCCATAGAAGGCACACCTAGACTGAATTATCCACACTCAATCATAATTAAACATAATTGATCGCGGTTGTGAATGCAAGGCGGCGCGGCGGGAATTGCACCATGGACCGTTTCAATCCTGCAACCCTGACTTGAATTTTGCTAACGGCAGAGGAGGAAGCGAACGGGAGTGCTAGCGAAGCTGGACGAAGTGGCAACTCACGGCAGCCAGTCTGCCGTCTGACGCGTACGAGATTAAGCTCCCATATGACGAAGCGTATGCTCCTCGCGTTCATCTGACTGACTGCCACGGGTCATCGAATATGTTAAAAGTAAGCTTGTTTTGACCATTTCGAGCGACACTGAGGCATATCGGTGCGCCATACATGCGTACAACGCATTTCGAACCTCTTATTTTAGCCTACACGTAACCATGCATAACGATTCTTAACGCCAGCCTAATGCACGAATAACTCAATCTGCTCACTGACTCCTCGGATTCCTCAGGATGATCCCGAAGTTTCTTGTATATTCAATGTCTTCTAAGTGCCTAAAGAGAAACTCTATGTCACACAATTAAACATTATGAAAAAAACACTGAAAATTATTACTCTGAAATATTTTAATTTGAGTGAAACCAAAGCATGCGTTCTGTATGTGAAACGCCTGGAATTTAGGATAGTTTGCCGTATAGGCTAATATTTTCTGTTTATCACTTGGCGATTAAAAAATTTTTTTAATTGTAGGTTCATTTAAGCGGGAAGTGGTGCAACATATACGTGCATATTTGTATGCAGATTATGCATTCATGCACATATTTATTTTTTGTCTTTCTGCACAGGAATTGTGAGCATAACTCTGTGTGCAGATTTACTACAGGTCTCCATTTTCCTGGGATCATTCCCTTTGGGCGTTGTAGGTTAAATAAGTCAATAAAGGAATGCCGGAATGTGTGTACAGATGGGTTTAACAGCGTAAAACCTCGCATTACAAATATGCGCGACATGAACGCAATAGTAATGCCTGGCATTTGGAGTGATTGAACTGGTACTTGCAAATATACGGCCAGACTGGCTCGCGTTCGACATGAGAATTGGTTGCGGAGCTTGAACATGAGCCTAATAGGGTAGAATGATACGAAGATTGTGGGGAACTTTCGTGGAGACCGCGGGTGTGAATGTCGAACGTCGAGGTTACGCCTGGTTCGGTGAACCATCGAACTTTTGCCAAGCTTAGGCACGATGGATGAAAGGACATCAGTACGGAATTGTACCTTGCAACGGCCGGTAGCTTGCGCCACCTGGCCTACAATGGTCCCCAACTCCTATGGCGATGCAGCGTCGAACTTTGGAAGGAAAAGTGTGATAGTATAAATTCGTTTATGGGACGGTTACCGAAGGATTACCAATGTTTGCACATACAGAAATAAGCCTCCGGCTAGGGGAACTCCAGAAATGGCATGACAAAGAGGTGGTGAAATCGTTCTCATCTTCACCAAAATCTTAGGATGAATACGGTTTATGCTAAGATTTAAAGGGGCGAGTGCTGCGATTTTCAGACTTCGGCCGATTAACTGGGAAGGTTAATCTGCGTTCCCCATGGAACGAAGAACAGAAAACCGCATTTTCTTGTGGGCGCTGGGTTTTATGTAAACAGTTGAAACAAAATCGAAGGTCAAAGTGCCTCTCAACTCTCCACGTCGCCTTTCGGGTGACGTACTCTCGGGGGTCACGTGGTTTCCCTTGGGTTTTCTCTTCAAGAACCCCAGCCGATTCCTCCGCGGTTATCGACTTTTAAAGGGTTAGCATCGTCGAAGGTCGCGCGGGAGCAGTCGACACGAAAACGGTTCGCCACGGGGGTGACGGCGAGTGTAGCGGAGGGGGAAATAAGTTTTGTTCACTTCCGCGTATCCCCCAGAGTACGTCACACATCAGTTTCGTTAACCACCACAGGCGGCTGCAGATCGGCAAATATTTCGTTTTCTTCTTTGCGATTACGCACCGGAATATGCAGATTTTCGGGGCAAGGGGACGCGTTTTTGGTCACTTGTGCTTGATAAGCAATATAAAAATACAAACTGCCAATTCTTTCAACACTAAGATCGTTTGCACTACCCCTTTAATTAGGACTACAATTTGTCTGGTTTCCTCAATTCCCAAATTTTTATCCGAGTACCTTTGACTTTGGAGTGTGTGCAGTTTGCAATGTTTATGCGTGTCATCTGATGTAGCATTTTAGTTGTAAAATTTAACCTTTGTCTAAGTGCATTATTGCAGGTTGTCTTTTTGTGCCATCAAGTTTCGTACGCCCGCTCACATATAGTAATGCGCTAACCACGACCTGAATTATGTGAAGCCAAGGGAACAATTAAGTACGCCCTGTCCCGTGTTGCCTGTCACTTTTTGTTCCTGCGTTTTTTTTTTTCAGTGAGAAATCTCAGTCGCATATTTTATTCTACACTCGATAAAAACTCAATTTAAATGGCGATAATATGATGATCCAGTTGTCTTGAGCTCTCTCCTTTCTCTTCCTCCTAAAAAAATATATATATACTTTTAATGCTTCAGTTCTTTTATAGGTGCGAAACAATGAAGCAGAATTCCCGATAAATATTGCACTTTTCTCCACCAGCTGACGTTAGCTCGTTTTCAGTCTAGCGAGCTATTTTGAATTGGCGTATAATTATACGCTGGTTCATGTTTTTCCGATTAAGTTAGCCTGTGAGCGAGCCGTGACGGACGGACTCACATGACCTCACGGTTCAGTTGCCCTGCACTCCGTTTCAGTTTAAAGGCCGACGACGAAACTCGAGATTCTGCAAGGCTGAGGATCCTCTTCAGTCTGGGAGAGGAGGAAACAGGCAACGGTGGACAGGATAGAAGGGGGAGAAAAAAATGAAAGCCGTTTACAACTCCCTGTAACGCCGGATTAGAGCGCAGCTCTTGAGGAGGAGGAGGAAGGGTACTGGGGGGGTCAGTGACTCGGGTGGCGGGGGGTCACGTGACCTTGTGGAGTCACGTGACCTTGGGGGTCACGTGACCTTGGGGGTCACGTGACCTTGGGGTCACGTGCCGATGACGTCATCAGTGACGATGACGATGCGATACTGATGACGTCATCAGTGACGTCACTGATGACGTCATCAGTGATGATGACGATGCGGATGCCGGTGACGTCATCAGTGACGTCACTGATGATGACGATGACGATGATGCCGGTGACGTCATCGTGACGTCACGATGACGTCATCAGTGATGATGACGATGACGATGCGGATGCCGGTGACGTCATCAGTGACGTCACTGATGACGTCATCAGTGGCGATGACGTCAACGTGGGGTCACGTGACCTCGGGGGGTATCCCCAGGTCACGTGACCCCGGGGAGGGTCACGTGACCTGGGTAACCATCGTGACCCTCGTGAGGGTAACCCTAGTAACCCTTGTGAGGGCAACTCTCGTGACCCTCGTGAGGGTAACTCTCGTGACCCTCGTGAGGGTAACTCTCATAACCCTCGTGAGGGTAACTCTCATAACCCTCGTGACCCTCGTGAGGGTAACCCTTTTGAGGGTAACTAACCCTCGTAGCCCTCGTGATCCTCGTGAGGGTAACCCTCGTGAGAGTAACCCTCGTAACCCTCACGAGGGTTACGAGGGTTACTCGCGGTTACGCCGACGGCGACGGCGACGGCGACGCCGCTCAAGCCGGGAACGGGCGCCTAAGAGCTGCGCTCTAAAAAGGGGGAAGTGGAAAGCGCGAACTGGTCGTTTGTTTCCGGCCGCAGCCTACGCCACGATCCGATCGAGCCTTCAGTAACCCAGGCAGCACATAGTATTGCGCCGATATTGCCTCAAATAAAAACAATTGTGCCCCTACCAATTTGATTCAGCCGATATCTGTGAAGTATTGAATGGGTCGCGCCGACGCCGTCCCGATATCCTACCCGACGCCGTTTTTCGTTGGGTGTCGAGAGTGTCGTTTGGGAATCGGGGATGCTGGCGAGGACCACGAGGTATTCAGATTTCTTGCCCACCTAAAAACCGGCGCCGAAAAAATAAAAGAAAACGATTGCGCAGAACCATAGCCTCCTTTATGCTCACAAAGCCTGGCAGTTCGACGACGAATGCCATAGAGTGCCCCGTCGGAGATTTGGAGCGCGAGTATCTGGTAGCGGAGAGCATCAAAGAGCCATTTCTCGGGGAACCTGTACGTCAGCGGAGAGATTTTGCAGTGGCGAGGACCCGAAACACACTTGTCCGCTCGGGAGAAGTGTGTTCCGGCGTCTTGCCGCAGCGGGGCGCCAGTCACGTGGCTGTCCTCTCAACCGTTGTCTGCCGCTCCACCTTTTTCATTTCGGCAGCCGCTTCTGGTGGCGATCTGCAAGGTCTTGTCAGTACATAGGAGGCTATGGCAGAACGGAATGTGCTTACTTTAAAGGGGGACTCAAGCGGTTTTTGGGGAAGCTACTTTTTGGTGCGATGGCGTTAAGGAAGTGTCAGTGAATGAGTATCTTCAGTTTTAGAAGGCAGAACCGCCTATTAATCACGCAGGAATAAAATACGTGCGGACTCTTTTCTGTACTTGCGAGGACCAATGAAATTATCGTATGTTTGAAAATTTTGGCGGCCTTTCTTTCCCCGCTGCGTTGGAAACAACCGCAGCGGCAGACCAATCACAGGTCGAGGAGAACTGGTGGCGCGCGTTGCATGCCGGTCGTGCCTGTCGCGGGCCGGCTTCTTCTCTGCGAACATGGCGTCGGTGGTGATCGTTGGCGTGGTCGGCGTGGTGGAAGCTCATCGTTCCGCGTAAAAGCGCTATCCTTGACTGTGAATTTTCGTCGTGTGTCGCTATGATAACCCAGCACGTACTAGAAGGGAAGATCCACCCACTCGTGCGGCGATGTCGTGGCGGCACTCTCAAGACAGCAGAAACGCCCGTGCCGTCGTGTTTGTTTACTTCGACTACAGTGGTGCTTTCTAAGCATTTGTGTCTTCGAACATCACCCGGATTTTTTATTTGGCGCATTTCATGCGTGTGCTCAAGTTCAAGGTATTACTGGCGTGTACCGTATAAAGGATGCGAATTTTCACGCGTTTTCATCACCGGAGAAAACTGATTAGTGTTAGCAATCCTGAACGCTCGCAACGTCTATCTGATCACGAAATCATATTTCTACGTTGCTATATCGCTGCTAAGATTACATTGTCTTTTATAATCGTAGAAAAGGCGTGTGGCGATATTTGTACTATGGTAATGTCGTGTATTAGAGTCGTGATCGTCCAAGACGGCGTACTGCATCTTTTTATTTTCTTTTTTTCATCCACTGTAGCCGGCAAGCCTATCAAGAAAAAATAATAATAAAGCTTTTGGCTAGAGAAAACTGTCTGTCTATATTCTGTTACGGCATTGAGTAGCAGTGCGTCCCATTTTAGAGGGGCCGCTGAAACAGATGACGACCCGCTGCGCTTGTTGTAGTGGTTGCAGGTGTGTACGCGCGGCGCTGAGCGGTCGTTCCGGTCGCTCCGGTTGCAACGGACGCAGTCGTAAATACGCGCTCGTTGCACATGTCTGAACCAGCCTTCCCTCCGTCCTCCCGAGGCGAAAGTCAACGTGGCGACATCGCTTGACATCACGTACCAGAGGTAACGCTGCGATGTCAAACGTTGGTTTGGTTAGGACTTGCCCAAACCGCAAATCGAAGAACGCCCGAAAAGGTCTGCGTTTCGTCGTCCTCGGAACCCGAACATGACTCCGAAGCGCTGCTATCGTCCACATCGCACGTCGGAGTGGCGTCATAGGAAATCATCCCCAGGTCGGCTGTCCGCCGAAGAATTTCAGCCTCTAACTGCTCTAACGGCGTCAGGTCCTCGAGCGAAGAGAACTCCGCCATGATCGAAGCTCGAATGACAAAGAGGTTCGGCCGATGCGGCTACCTCGGGATCACTGCGCGACGGAACGTCGTCCAACGCCATTGGCCCGAGATCCTTTTGATAAGCGTGCGAGGACCAATGAGAGTGGTTTCGTTTTCGGGTGGATCCGAGGTTTGGCGGCCTTCAATTACATTTTTATTAAAGAAATAATCACCGTATGACTATACTTTTTGGTTTTTAGGGATACTTAGGGCGTCTAAATTCAGCTGTCATCATCAAAACACGAACTCAAAAACCACTTGAGTGTCCCTTTAAGACCGAGGAAGACAGAGAAAGACGCAGAGCGATCTTAGCTGCATTGTTCATCTCCTTCCACCTCGCCTTTCTTTTAAGCCTCCCCACATTATTTTTAGCCTTCGTGTGGCTGTGAGTGAGCGCGACGGCCGCATCAAGCAAATCAGAAGGATGGAGCGAAACACGTGACCGCTCTCCGTAAACAAAAAAAAAAAGAATTGCTTGGACGAAAAGTTCTCACGGGACTCGCGCTGACGTGCTGATGGGCTCTACTGGGGCCACAGTCTACCCTCGTTTGCCAAGTTATGACCGATAGTTAGGGGGGCCACGCTACATCCGGTTTCCGAAATGCACTCTTCGGTGTTCTACTGCTTTCGTGCGTTGCGGTCGCGTAAACGTCGTAAACGGCCCGAATAGGTTTATGCCGGCTTTTCGGTAATGGCCGTTTTCTTCGTCAGAGTCCATCGAATCATTGTGCTGTGTTTGTTGGATGCCCTTCGACGAAAAACTGCTCAAAGGCGGCAGCGTGACTTCTGTTGAATGTGGGCGACCGTCTTCTTTCTTGACTTCGTGTTTGCCTTGTCGCGTGCTGCCCAACTTGGATTATGCACCTACAGTGCTGGCGGTAACGCGCTACAAGGAACGGTGTTACCGGTAACGGGTTACTTTTTTTAAGCTAACCCAGTATCCTATTCGTTACATTTCCAAAGCAGTAAGGGGTAACGTACTTACGTTAATTATTTCAAGCAACGGGTAACGTAGTTACGTTACGCGTTACACCTTCATCAGAAAACCTAAAAAAAGTCCACCCAATCTTGTTTTCGTGTTTGTATACTTCGTTTTACCTTGATTCCAGACGCAGTCGATGCTACGAGCAGATGTTGCCAATCAGACACGCATCAAAGGGCACCACCTTGCTGCTCCTCCTGTTTCTGTACGTGTTCTATCATTGCTGCATCAATTATGAACGAAAAAGGCCCAGTCATTTGCGCTTTTGACGGTACTTAATTGGCCCCATTAGCTCGTATCGTGGGCTGCGTCTGGACTTAAGCTAAAGCGAAGTACAGGCGTCATGTAACGAATTATTGCACTTATTCCACATTCCTTCAAAATGTTCCCTGTCTTTTCCCAGCGCAAAAAGTCACACTTTAGAAAATCCCCAGCGTTCACACTCTTTGTCCAAATGTCAAAAACGCTGTCAAGAAAAAAAGCAAAAAAGAAAGAAAGAAAGCACGGATGAAGAAAAAAATAAAACAATTAAAACTGGGACAATTCAACACATCTTTCAACTAGCAACCGACGAGTAAAAATTTCCAACAGCGAGCAGCTGTTGAAATTGTGACACGTTGTTATTTACGGTGGTCATCGCGAATGACTCTATAATCTCCCTGCCAAATCTGCTGTCATGCCCCCCCAGGATTTTTGTTTCATCAAAGAGGGGAGGACAAGGCGAACACGAACGGGCATGTATGAGGCGTGTCAAACCCTTCCCGTCCTCCTGACGAAAACCGAGGTTGAATTTTTAAAATCCGAGATAAACCCCCTCACTGACTTGCACTTCGCGTTTTATCTCCCCTTCTCTCCCCTTCTCTCCCCTTCTCTCCCCTTCTCCTCCCTTTCCCTCCTGGGTATAGTTGGCTGCTCGCTGTTGAAATTTTTACTCGTCCGTTGCTAGTTGAAAGATGTGTTGTATTGTCCCAGTTTTAATTGTTTTATTCTTTCTTCATCCTTGACTTGAACCAACACGCTCTTCTCCCAAGCAAAGAAAGCACTGTTACCGTTTATTTATTAATAAAAAGTAACGTCAGTTTAACGGGGGTTACTTTTATCAGTGGGGGTAACTGTAACGCGTTCTCTTTATTTTTACGTAAAGTAGGTCAGTAGTGGGTTCCTTTATTTTCCAAGTAACGTGTTGCAGTCGCTGCGGGCCGTCACAGTAATCGTTCCATTTCCACACAACGAGCAACACTTTACTATTTACACCACTGAGAATAATACATCGACATTCGAAAGCTTGCAAGGCCAAAAACGTTCAATCGTTCACGTTCATCGTCGTCGTTCTTCTTTTTCTTTTTTCGTTTTTTTCGTACGCACGTGCCGGGGCAGCTTAGCAGACTTCTTTCTTTTCTGCTTCTACTCCCTGTTCGTCTAACGCCAACAGAGGTTTATCCGACGTTAGTTGCAACACACTCCCCACCGAATGGGTTCGAACCCATTCTAAATTTCAGTTACTTCTATTGGATAAAGCAATTGTACCGGTCGTTTCAGCAACAATCCCCTGTTTAAACGCACGACACATGAACGAATCTTTCCATCCCGACCCAAAAACACTTCTTCAATCCTGCCCATCTTCCACAGCAAACGCGGAAGCTGCTCCTTAAGCAGGACAAGCTGTCCGACCTCAAGGGGCGTGGATTTCCTTTGCTTTCTTTCATAGGCGGATCGAAGCTCTCTCAGATACTCCGATCGCCACGTCTCCCAAAATCTGTTAAGAAGCTCCTTCCTGCGCCTCCAAAGCTGGCGGAGCACCTCAGGTGACGAAGCGAAGTCTTTTTTCTCCGCCACCGGAAGCGCCGTCAGCCTTCGTCCCGTGAGGAAGCTTGCAGGAGTGAGCGACTCGCCCTCGTCGATCTCATTGTAGACAAATGTGAGGGGCCGTGAATTTACCACGGCTTCAATCTCGCAAAGAACTGTGTGTAATTCTTCCGAGTCCAAACATTTCTTACCGATCACTTTCCTGAGACCAACTTTTACCGATCGGACGAGTCGCTCGTAGAAGCCTCCCCACCATGGCGCCCGCTCAACAATATAGCGCCACTCAATATTCGCGTTGGCAAAGTGGTCTATCACCTCTGGGTGTCGGAGCGTCTTCCAGAGTTCGGCCAAGTCTTTGGATGCCCTCTTGAAGGACAGCGCATTGTCCGAGTACACGATGCGACACAAACCCCTTCGCGACACGAACCTTCGGAACGCAAGCAAGAAGCTTTTTGTCGAGACGTCCGGCACGAGCTCCAAGTGCACCGCGCGCGTGACGGCACAGGTAAACAAGGCAATGTATGCCTTATGCGTGAGTTCATTTTCTTGCACGTACATCGGCCCCGCAAAGTCTATGCCGACCACCTCAAAAGGGTCCGCCTGCGTGGTTCTCGTACCCGGCAAAGGTCCCGTTGGAGCACTGGCAGGAGTGGCACTGAACCTCTGGCAGGTAACGCAAGCGTGCACGACCTTCTTCACCAATTGTCTTCCGCGGATGATCCAGTACCTCTCGCGAAGCTGCATGAGTGTGTCTCGTGGCCCCCCGTGCATCATCTGTCGGTGAGCTTCGATGGTCAGCAAGGTGGAATACCGATGTTCGTTGGGCAGCACGATGGGTTCACGTTCATCACGAGTCAGGTTTGCTGATTGGATACGGCCTTTGATCCGGAGCACTCCTCTTGGTCGACGAATGTTTGGAAATTTCGCAAGGCTGACCCAGGCGGCGCTGCCTTGTTTCCAGCGGCACAACTAATCTCGGAGGCAAACGCCGAGCCTTGTGCCTTCTTTATCCAAATGGTTTGTGCTGCTTGGATCTCCTCGGCGCTCAGCGATCCAGTATTTTTGATTGGTGATCGAAGGTTATGGACAAACCGAAGCACCCAGGCTGTTGTTCGGTGTAGTCTCACTGCCGAACTGAATCTCGAGATGTCGATGAACTCCATGGACGTGTCTGCAGGTACTAAAGTGACTACAGCTTTCGAAGCTTTCTCCTCGAGCTTGTCGTGGGAAAGCACCCCAACAGTTTCTTCGGGCCATTCGGTTGCTGGAAGCTGTAACCAACTTGGTCCGGTCCACCAGAGCGAAGGAGAAAGCAGTCGATCAACTTTCAGCCCTCGGGTCATCAAATCTGCGGGATTTTCCTTACCCGGGCAGTGGTGCCACTTTGCGTCCCCCGAGTTTCCTTGTATCTCCAGTACTCGGTTTTTCACAAACATTTTCCGGCGGTTTGATACTTTAGACCCATGTTACGGATAAAAAAAACAGGACGCGGGATGGCCAAAAAACGCGTTTTTCGTGTAAGGCTCGTCAAATTATGAGGCGCTGGAGAAATGCAGCATTCTGCGTTAAGTCCTTATTTCGAACTCTTTTTGTTCGCCTTCCGCCCATTGAAAAGCATGCGGGAAGGGCCTTAGAACGCACCTGGTATCGCTGCGCCGCAGCGTTCTTCCGCAACATATAGTTCGTCTGCGTTCCTCGCCGTCACCATGGCAACGAACGCCGAATGAATGGAAGCACGCACGCTACCGCCGCGTGAAGCCAGCAACAGCTGACGCCATTTAACGAACGCCGTCTGCTATACTTCGTTTCAGCTTCGGTCCAGACGCAGCGCATGCTACAAGCGCGAGCATGTGGCCCAGAACAGTGCTTGCACTGCACGAGCGCGCGTGCTTGGCGGGGATGCTGAAAGCCCGGAGCTCGCGCTTGTAGCTTTGGCTGCGTCTGGACCAAGCTGAAACGAAGTATAGCCAAAGCCGAACGCGGTATGTCAGATCAACCGCCTCCGCCGCCGCGCCGCAAGCAAAGACGACGAAGCTGAGACACGCCGACGGCGAATAGGCGAGCAACAGCACCGCGAGACGACTACAACGGCGGCATTTATTGGGATCAAAGGCTGCTTTCGCCGATGCGCCGCTAGCAAAGACGACGACGCTGAGGCACGCCGACGGCGAATAGGCGAGCAACAGCACCGCGAGACGACTACAACGGCGGCATTTATTGGGATCAAAGGCTGCTTTCGCCGATGCGCCGCTAGCAAAGACGACGAAGCTGAGACACGCCGACGGCGAATAGGCGAGCAACAGCACCGCGAGACGACTACAACGGCGGCATTTATTGGGATCAAAGGCTGCTTTCGCCGATGCGCCGCTAGCAAAGACGACGAAGCTGAGACACGCCGACGGCGAATAGGCGAGCAACAGCACCGCGAGACGACTACAACGGCGGCATTTATTGGGATCAAAGGCTGCTTTCGCCGATGCGCCGCTAGCAAAGACGACGACGCTGAGGCACGCCGACGGCGAATAGGCGAGCAACAGCACCGCGAGACGACTACAACGGCGGCATTTATTGGGATCAAAGGCGCGAAATAAGCAAGAACAATTTTTATTTGAATCATAACACGCGATATCCAAGTTGGGGACCACATACCTTTGCTGGATCTTTCCTGTGAACTTTTTACAGAGACACGGGGTGCCGCGTACAGAACACAGCTCCGTTTGCAAAATATGGGGGCCCTGAAAAGGGCCGTTTAGACCGCTACCAGAACCTATAACTGACGTAACGAGCACTTGACGAGCGGTTGGCGCATAAGTCGTCTTTATGCACGCAGGCGGGCGACGGGCTCAGCGCAGCGGATCACTCGAAGTCACCGGGGCCGTCAGAATTTGGCGGCCCGCGGCGACGAACGACTGGAATCTATCAGTGTTTCCGCGCGCCTTCTCTCTCCTCCAAAACATGAACTTTGCAAGGTGACCAGTGAAA
>JAZHYW010038332.1:0-49915 GCA_037355805.1 Ixodes ricinus
GCAAAAGGGTATAATGCATATTTTTTCCTTCTTCTTATACCACTTCACCCAATGGCCAATTGTACCCTTGGTGGATGCTGCAGCGTCACTCTATCGACGACAACAAATAAAAAGAAACTAAGGATGCGTCTGAATTTCTTTTTCTTATTCGTCTTTTTCTCATTCGGAATTACTTACCCTTCAGTATTGGGTTGCATTTCTAGCAGCTGGTTAAAAGCTCGAAGCATGCGCGACTTTGGGGGCGCCTAAGTAGATAACGCCTGGCTTCATTAAAATGGTGAAACGCTCATAGCGTGGTACTTCGGCATTCAAATTTCTCGGGGAATCTCCCGCAGCGTTACCAGGTTTGATTGGAACATGACAAAGTACGGTTATCGAAAGAAATGAACCGAGTTCGTGAAGCGATATTTTCGGTAATAGGCGCGTGCAAACAAGAGCCCGCATGCGAATTATACCGAGCAAAGAGACCAATTTCCGAAAACTACGAGCCAGCACGGTGCAAACCAGTGAGTCGAATCAGACGCTACTCAAGGGCGGACCGACTCAAGCTCAAGGTTAGAAAAGTGTTCCCGACGTTAATAAACAGTATTAACTACCATTGGAAAATCACATTCGATGTTTATTTTGCTTATACGTTATCCTAAACGTTCTGTGCCACGTTGCTACCTGCCGGGAAGGGGGGGGGGTGGCTGTAGTTACATATAATCTTGGTGAGGCATTCTAGCGGGTACTGCTGAAAAAGCGTTCATTAATTGCCATATATGAGGCTACGTATCCCCCCCCTCTAATTTTCGTTCATAAAACTAATGAAAGGAATAATTTATTATTAACTGTTTGAAGTTTCGTGCTTTATTACTACGTGACACTTTTGTGTACTACTTTTTAATGTGATGGCAAAAGAATCTGTAAATTTGGGTTTTATATTTAAAAAATTTCTTCCACGTCCCTCGTCAATTTCTCTTGGCAAATTACGATATTTCCAATTCACTTAAAAGTCAAAAGTGACCTGTGAAAAACATAATGATCTGTGTCAAATCAGAGAGGTGATTATTGAGCAGGAGCGTTTTCTTCCACTGTCCTCAAATTTCCTCGGTAGATTGAAGTACCGGGCGTTCCTGAGAAAAGAGAACCATGTTTCGTGGCTATATAAATGAACTATGCGTCGAAAGAAAAAGAAAAAAGAAGAAGCCTAAACTTTGTGAATCTGGGACGCTAGCGGTTGGTATAGAACGCGAAAGTTTGAAAGAGTGGCGTTACCCGGATCAAAAAACAATTGACACCGAAGGAATATCTCTAGGAGCCGACGTCCACATCAGCCTAATTCCGTCAAAAACAAGAACTGATATTGCGCACGTTCATGGGATTTGTATCAATGAAAAGCACTTGTCAACAAAAAATTGTTTTTTTCTTCCAGCTAATCTGTTTTTTATATACATATATTTTTTTACTTGAAAAGATGCTGCAGGCGCCCACAATGATATTGCTTGTTTTGACGATATTAGACTTGGGTCAGGTCGGCCCGTAGAGAAATCCCGTATTTTCTACAATTATCTTTTGGTCCAGGTAATATGATTTTCTATAAATATTTTGTTGTATCTACCCCTTAAACATAACATTCTTTCAGAGTTTGTCGAGCTTTCCGCAATGCATAGTTATTTAACCAGGCCGAGTAACACTGTTCTCTTTCCTCTTGAACGCTCTGTAACTTGACTGTGCAATTGTCTAGTTAATAAAAAACGACGCTCGGTGATTTACAAAGTCGGCACCACCCAGAGTAAGTAAAACCTGTGAAGAGCCTCTTCGACGTCCATGTAATGTCATAACACTCGGATGACGCCAACTCGACAATTGGGCCCGAGCACCGACGCCGAGCGTCCTCCGACACGTTGATTGGACACGAGGCTCAGCCGAACAATGACGTCGTTCTCGTGTCCAACCTTTGTATGAGTTCCTTCTCGCTGTTATGACGTCACAACGCCAGAGAGTATGGGCTGGAATAGTTTGCCCGAGCAGGTTGCCCACGCTAGCTATCGCGCTCCATTTTTGCCAGCAATTTTGAAGTGCTTTTATTGTAACGACATTTTTTATCCTGTTGCGTTTGTACATTTCTGCTTGTAACCGGCCTACAAAATTCCTCAAAAGATTTGTTGATACATATTTTTTTAAATATATTATTTGTGGTATTCTTTAGAGCGTGCCAGCTTTTTCCTTCTACGCGTGATATTGTCGCTATCTTGCGCGCCGCATTTAGTTTTTTTTCCAAGACTTGTCACGTTTTGTTATTTATAGGAATTTAAGAAACGAATACTGAATTTTGGACACGGTTACATTTGACTAAAATTACTTCCTTTTCATTTTGAAGAAGAAAAAAACTTTCTAGCGATATATTTTCTTTTTTTTATTTGTCTAAAACATTTGGTCGTGGAAAAACAAATATATATTTTTAAACGTTTAGGGAGACGAAGTGTTTTGGGAGCAACAGGGAATTGAAAATCTCGGATGCATCCTAGTTGCGGAAGACCTTTTTTCCGCCGCACAAGACGAGGTCGCCTAGAATTTTGAAGATTTTCTTTGGCTCAAATCGACACAATTTTCATTTCAATGTAAATATTATCGCGTAGATGTTAAAAAAAGCTTTTTAATTGAAACATACTTTTTTAATATTTTATTTGGAACCGAGAACTTTGGTACAGTTGTTCATGATAAACACTGCCTTAAAATGGCAGGTTGCACTATTTGTTCCTCTTTAGCCAGCGCAAAACATGATTAAACATGCATTCTCCTCCTATAGAACAGGAGATTTGCGGAATTCTACGTTTAAACCGAGAAACTTCAAATCTTTCGGCGGTACATTACAGGGGCAGATTTCTACCTGGAGTACCGATTTATATATTAAATATGGCGGCCAAAAATGAAAAAAACTGCTTTTTCTTTTGCAAGGAATGTCAGCCAGCCAAACCGGTAACAGGAAGAGGGTAGATTTAATGAAATTATAAATTTTATGTCATTTTTATTGTTGTAGTGTGGTATCTGAAATGAAACAAAAAGCAGAAATATGCACTTAAAATAACCATATTAATCGAATGGGATTCTTGTCCGATTCGCAAAATGTATCCTATTCGATGAGTAAGCACATTCATCTGCATATTTAGACATTTAAAAAAGAATATTGGTGAATACGTTACTGTTGGGGACTTTTGCTGCTCGTTTCTTTTGCGAGAAATATTTTGTTGAATTTATGCGTGTTTAATTTGTGTCAAGAAGCATGCATTGAGGAATATCGAGGATAGTCATAAGAAACCGGGAGTGTTTTTAGCAATCCTCCTTCCTTTTCATTCAGAGATGTGCTTATCGCAGCAAACAAAACCACTCTGAATCATCTTTTCATAATTTCGCAACGCTTATTACATCGCAGCGTCCTTAGACAAGAGCAAGCGAGTACGGGACTTGAACCGATGACCGCAGCTCTAAAGTTGCAATGCTGCTAATGGTGCTAATTGTTGCTGCTTCGAGAGTTTCAAATGACCTATGCCACTGGAATATCAGACTAATTCCACACTTTTATACAATAATCTTGCAGAGCCCTAGGAGGCCAAAGTAGGAAACAATCGATTGAGGGTCGTGTCAGAAAACATGCGTTCGTAAAAGTGAATAAGCCATGACTTTAGTTCGGTTAGAAGCTCCTTTGTGGGCATGGCGCCACAAGCTTGACAAATACCGATAATTGGCAGCAGCATTTACCTTCCGTCTTGTGATGCAAGAACTGCAGTATTTGCGAAGCAATCGTTTAAATTGGTTTAGAACGTCCCATGATGCTATGGTGTCAAGCTCTCGTCTCATGTGACATGAAGTTACGTTACGCGGTGTCACGTGCCATGAAAATTATTTTTATGATAATTTCAATGGCACGTTTTATGAGGTGTGACGTGTCATGAGGTATGAAACAGACGGACTCACGAACGCACCGACGGTCATATTTCTAAGAGTATCAAATCTCCATTCTCCACTCATGCTTAATACGCTCTGACGGATTTCGGAGTAGCCGGAGAATTTGTCTTTGTGGGCTCAAAAGTTTAAAACCAAATATAACTTCGACAGTTACTCCTTTCTTTTTCAAAGACGTCCAGAAGAAAGCGTGCATTTTTATAGAAAGGCACACCGACGCCATTTCTCTCTGGGTATTGGGGATGAGGCGGAGCAGTTTATCCTGCGCAATTCTTTTATTGCTCGACAGTCGAAAAAGAAAAAAAAAGGCCGTTAACGATTGAAAGAGACGATTTTGAAATTGTTTGAGTAAGCACGTGCGCTTCAACGGAGCGTTCAATGAATTATTGGAGGTCGTGCACGACCTCCAATAATCTGTTGAACCTTGTAAGCTCCTTGGGAATTTAATATTATTCTGAAAAAAACAGACCAAAAAAAAAACGTAAAACTCTGGGCGTCACAATGTGCAAGTAAGCTTCCGAAAACTCGCGTATTTTAGAAAATTATTTTTTAATATAAAAGAAAATATCTAGTCATCTCATAAAGCGGGGATGGAGAATGGTCCTAAAAGCGTCCGCCACGTGCGTTTTTTCTTTTTTTTTTTTCGTTTGTTTGATTTAGAAACAAGGAGCGCGGTTGCGTATAAACAGCACCCGCCGTTGGCTGCATTGAAGTTTTGGTTTACGCTTGTTTACTCTTAAGATCAATGGAATACCTTTGATGTGCCGGCTTCAACGAAGGAGCGATACGATGTTGTAAAACTTGAAAAATAGCTGAGGGGTTATCGAACGCATTACACGATGCCGTCCGGGCATGTGCCTGCCCACCAAAAGAAGGGAAACATGGTTTTCGAAAAACAAGAAGTGAAAAAGTTGAGGATTTTATAAATAGAAAGCACTCTGCAAAACAATGTTTTTTCTCGCATGTTGGAACGGGGTGTTGGTTTAAGCTGTTAGCTGTTTTGTTGATAGGCCTATCGTCGATTCTCAGGGAGAAAACCTATCCCGGTCGAAGACGTGTTGTTGCTTGCTGAAGCCCGATGCAGCCTTAACTAATGTTGATTACAAACTCAGATATTCTCTTTTACCTAAATACGCGGACGCCTTGTTTAGTTAATCAAGCACCCAGAGTGTGCTTCCAGAGCAGTTTCACACACAAACAAATTAAAGTAGAAAGTTTATTATGGGAATGTTTCATTAATTTTTAGACCTACGTTTTGTCGACACGAAATGAAAGCATAAGCTCGCCAGACTCATGGAAATAATGCGGGGAACTCAACCCACTGGAGACTCGAAGAAACTTGCCGGAAAAGTTGCTGTTACCGGAGTTTGCCTCTCCAGCCTGTGCGCATTAAAGAGGACACAATCATGCGGACAAAGTTTCACACAGAGCGCCATAGTCTCAAGGGGTTTTCTTCCACGAGTGATTTCGATTTGTCTTAAACGGAGAAGATAATTACTCTCAGCTCGTGAACGCACCCGAACAATTGAAGACGCGTGGTACTACTGCTTCAGTCAGGACCTACGCGACGTAAGACAGGTATTTTTTAGAACTTTTAAAGATAAACTTCTACATAAAGCGAGCAGGCATAGTCACTCTTTCTATTAACGTAGTGGAGCCATTTCCAATAACATAGTAAAGTGGATACCTGTAGGGCTGAAAAAAAGACACGTTAAAATGGTTCTAAAACTTAATCGGTTCATTTCTGTTGTCGTCGGCATCCCTTGCCGATGACAATCGATATAGACGCTCATCTGGGGCAAAACGTTGGCTTCCGAATATTTCGGTCGCGAACGTAATGGTTAGAGAAATTATTTATTTTCTCGCAGGTTTGACATAGTCTCTGTAAATAGTCGTACGATATAAGAACTCATGTACTATACATATAATATAATTTTCACGTTGGGTTATGCGGTACAATACCTAATTTCAGTGTGCATTGTTGTAAGTATTCATGATGTGCTAAACGACAGGCCGTGATAGTTTATTTATTTGTGTATTCCTGCGTGTAGTCGTGTTATTGTGCCCATGCCATTAGACCCTTGATTGAGGGCGCTTCATTTTGTCAAGCAGGTTTATTTTATATTTCAGACCTCTCGTCACAATTGTATATTAAATGATGGCAACAAATTTGATTTGATTTGATTTGATATGGGCTTCCTAGACCTACTATCTGCATGCAGAAGCAACAATAGCAGTGTGTGTCTTTATGTAGCGACAATAACATAATGATTTATGAGAAGAATTAAAATCTACTTTTCTTTCGGCTGCAGCCAAGAGAGATGTGACCCGATAGCATCTAAGATACTTTGCACACTTCAGAGGTCCATACCAAGCTCTGCGTATCTCGGTTTGTCACTTGCCCGGCGTCCGCGTTCGCGCCAATTCTCTCTTTTAATTTGAATGTGCGTATAATTGCATACCAAATTCAAATGTACTCTCTAAATTCAGCGGATAACCTCTAAATACCAAAATTACAAGATAAATTAAATTTGTGCATGAACAAAGAACTTCAGGATTTCCAGAAATATTTATGCGGGGGATATTGAAAAGGTGTATAATTATGCAGCGATTTACGTTTCACCGATAAATTTCAGCTAATGAGTCGTGAGGAATCAATGCGCATGATCTCAAGGAATTTGGTAACCTTAGAAGGACCATCGCTTTTAAAATACAAAAGTCAATGCCGAGCGCCAGTTGGTCTGCTTCCTTGCACATGGGGTTGCGATGATGTCAGAATGCCGAGCCCTTATTGGCTGATTAATACAATTAGTAGGTAGACCTCAAGGCATCTAGAATTGAGGTCTTCCCACTCTCCTTCCAATTAAAGCCAATCAGAACTCGACGTCGTTCTGACGTACCGCAGCCCCTGTGCAAGAAGCAGGCAACTTGCTTTCCGCATTAATACATTGCGAGCTTGGCTGTTGGAGTGTGGGCATTCCTCTTTCTCGTGAACTGGTTCTTCTTCTTACACACTGACACCTTAAAGGGACACTGAAATTAAAAAAAATGAATTAGTTTAAAGAGTTTATTTGGGACACGTATATTCTCTTTTTCCATGACGAAAAATGTTTCTGTAATATTAATGCCATTAAACGCAATTTAGGTGGGAGGTAGCTTTCCCTACGCCCCGCTCAGGAACGTAGTAAACTACGCTCCATTTCTCGGCACTCCTTGGTTGGAGAGATGATTGACGTGTGGATTGTTCGTTCTAAAGTTTTTCTCAGCGTCGTAATAGTATGTTTATCGGCTATATATTTACGTTTGATAAACAAGTAATCTAGATAGAGTCATTATTGTTTCTAAAACTGTCCCAAGATTGCCTTTTCCGCATTGGTATGAACCAATAACGATCATGTTTGCCGGCGTTTGCGGAGTAGTCAAAAAGCGCAGCTCGTTAAACTCGTTTATATGCATGAGTGCGAGTCGTTTGGCGTTCACCGAGGTGTTTAGGCGAAAATCTCCTTAAGGGACGTAGTTTGGAGCAAACAACTGTCGCAAGTACACGCCTTCGGAAACTCTTTGCGGGTGCTTGTTTTCATAGCGGGACTTGCTAAGCCTAGCGTCCCACGTCAACTATGTTGCTCGATATGACCTTAAATTTCTTTGTTTGCTCGTGTTGATGCTAAATGAAAATGCTGGTTTCAATAAAAGCACTTCCTCTGCTCTGCGAATTGCGCAGCCGTCATGATTGCAACCATGGGTTTCCATACCGAGAAGATACCTACACAAGTAAGAATTTGCGAGCCATTTGCCTGGAGGCTATCTCCAAATACCATGTAAGCCAACTACTGGCAACTTCCTGCAGAGCGCAGGCGAAAAGTGATCACAGCGCCCCTGGCGAGCTGGGAGTCTCCGCTAGCAGACGATTTCTCCACAAAGCATTGGTTTCGGCCTATCTCCGCGCGAGGTGAGCAATGAAAAAATTTGTCACGGGTATTCGCTGCTTTGAATGTTAAAAACTAGGTAAGCTACCTCATGAGTGAAAAACATTTTTTTTTCTGCGTGGGAAAGATGTTACAGCTTGTAGAGTGCAATTTTCGGCTCTCCTGAAGAAAACACTCTGTCAGAACTTACGTAAGCCAGGCAAAACACGAATGTACGTTCCCTCGGTTTCTGAAAAAGGGCATTGTAAAAATTTCAGAATATAGCTACGTTTTAACTTTACTTTCCTTATCGATCAATTCATTTTGTCGTTGCAATTCAATTTATCATTCATGTATTGCTTAAAACCGTTTGGTCGAATAGGCGAGCTGGCTAATCCCGATCGTCTCCAGATCAAGAAGCAACAGGCAATTTCAAACCACTTACGTTACTACGATGTCACTATGCTCTGGAAGAAGACGATTGTGCACATGCAAATCTGACGCTATTACTAAAACTAAAAAAAGCGGAGCTACAAAAAAAACAAAACACCCGTTGGACGGTTTTGCATTTCCTTCCATTTTTTAGTCTGCTTTCTTTTTTTCTTTTTATTTTTTGAGGCGACGCTACGCCGCCGCGGTCTTTCTTCCTCTGGTGTTTATGTTTCTTGTTTGCTTTCTTCTTTCTTGTGTTTACTTGGCGTTCGAACCATAGCGTATTTTGCTTTCCCATGTTTGGCTTATTTGTTTACTTTGTGTCCTTCTGCTTCGTTGCTTACTACCACCGGTTCGTCTGCTACGATATGCCAGGACATCTAGAGGGCCATCTGCAACTTTGTTGTTATTGTTTCTTTTGTTTTTTGTTTTTTTCCAATGTCGCCTGTGATAGCCTCCTACGTTCGCCTCTTCGATTGAGTTTCTGATCCGAAATCTTCTAATATGTACTTTTCGATAAGTACTTCTCCATAAATGTATTGAAAAGTGCAAGCTCGTTATACATTTCTATTCGGATTTTATTTGAGCACGCGGTCACGTCTGCTATGAGTCATCGTTGGCTGATCGACCGGCCGCCTCTCTGGGCGTACAGCTAGCGCATACTTGGAGCTGGCAGGCATGCCATGTGCCTGCCATCTTCCACTGCAAAAACAAGTTTTTGTGATGTGGTGGAAAATCCTTCCCCCTCCCGAAGACCGAACAAACATGAATACTCAAGTAACTTCAAGTAAACTCAAAGAGCTATCAAAGTCTCGCTTCAAAATAGCCACTGACGCCGCAACAGACGATAATGACAACTCCACGGAGATCACGGAGAACTGCACGGACGACAGACCAGATCCACTATTGAACACCCAGTCCTAAGTAGCCGGGTGGGCAGCCACTCAGATTTGTCATCATGCTTGTTACCAGTAGCATGGAACACCTCGAAAGAGATTCAAGAAATACTCGCATGCGAAAATGACACCACCTTAAGACTCACTCTTGTCCCCTAGCCGGTAACGTCAGCCGTGCCTTCGACACACATTTCACTGATATATTTCACCAAACAAGACGTTCAGCTGGAAACGCAATTCAGGCCGCTGATCGACACTCAAAACAAAGGCACGGCGTGCAAGGATTGCCTGGACATGTACGTCAACAAACACTTGAATGTACTGTCGTGAGCAAAAGTCTGGATAACACGGGAGCGCCGACCGAATTGCATCGCCGCGCTCCCTGACGGCGCGGCGCCTGGTGCCGAGACCCGCGCAATGCGCACGCGCGTCCTTTCTTATCTGCTGGCCCACTCGTTCGCTCGCTTCAACGCGATGCGCTCCTGAGCGATTAAATGGGCGCTAGGTGCCGCCCCGGGAACCAAGATTCCGAGAGCCTCGCTCACCGCTCTGGACGAGCTCGCGTGCTCCGCGGCACGCGCCGTTCGCGCATATCTTTCCCGCGACTCGGCGACGCGTTAAAAACTGTCGCTTATGTTGATGCAGCCGCAATGATTTGTAGAACTTGTATTCGCGTACTCGAGGCAGCCTTGGGCTTCCTTCCGAGTGATCATGCACGCGCGGTAAAGTGGTCAATGACGAGCAAAAAGAAAACGCCAAATAAGAAAGAAATATTTATTCAACCCCCTCCCAAGAAAAAACAAGAAACAAAACAGAAGGAAAAAGAGGCGCTGGTTCAGTTTGGGTGGCTAATACTTTGTCATGTTTCCGTTAGCCTGAATCGCTTCTGCCACACGGCGTGGCATAGATCGCGTGCATAATAAATTGAGCAGCAGCTGTTTGCATTGTAGCCGGGGCAAATTTAGGATGGGAAGCTTAAAAATAACGAATGGAGGGAAGCGACAGTTTTTAACGCGTCGCCGAGTCGCGGGAAAGATATGCGCGAACGGCGCGTGCCGCGGAGCACGCGAGCTCGTCCAGAGCGGTGAGCGAGGCTCTCGGAATCTTGTAGAGTGCCTTCATACACACGCGCTGCTTTTGCTTGAGTGGTGACGATCTCAGCCATTGTTGCACGCTCAATCGTTTTTATGCATGTTGAAGTGCGCGCAATAAGGTGTCGCTCAGCTCGAGCGCTCAGCTGTCGGCTAATGCATAGACGCCAATTTTATCGCTCGAAGTCATCGCACCGGAGTGCGCGGACGTCACGTCGCTGGCACATTCAGGGCAACAATGGATGATCTTCACCCTCGAGACAGACAGAGCATGTAGGCACCCTAGGAATCTTGGTTCCCGGGGCGGCACCTAGCGCCCATTTAATCGCTCAGGAGCGCATCGCGTTGAAGCGAGCGAACGAGTGGGCCAGCAGATAAGAAAGGACGCGCGTGCGCATTGCGCGGGTCTCGGCACCAGGCGCCGCGCCGTTAGGGAGCGCGGCGATGCAATTCGGTCGGCGCTCCCGTGTTGTCCAGACTTTTGCTCACGACAGTACTTTTGAGCTGCTTCGCCAAACGAGTAAACAAACAACCTGCCAAAGTGACTGGAAAAAGAAATGCGAAAGCAAAAAAAAAAAAAGGTGACACACGGCTATACTTCGTTTCACCTTCCGTCCAGACGCAGCCGATGCTACGAGATTATATGACGAATCAGACAGCGTCAAAAGCGCACCATCATGGTGTTCGTAATGTTCTGTCTGTGTGTTTTCATCGCTGAACCAATCAGAAACAGAACAAGCCTAGTGATTTGCACTTTTGACACTGCTTCATTGGTCCCGTTCCCTCATGCTCCGCTGCGTCTGGACAGAAGGTGAAAGCGAAAGTATAGCACGAAGCAAATTGCAGCGTGCGACTCTTATCTACCGGGCAGCGTGAGCTGGACTAGTTATTTCTTTTCTCTATTTTTTTTCTTAGTTTTCCTACCAACGCCGCGAAAGCAAGTAAATAAACGTGTAACGAGGGCAAAAAAGTCGTTTTTTTTTGGTTTCGTCGCGTCGCTTTTGCTTTGTTTGTTGTGGATCTTACCAACGGCGAGCACCGTCTGCTAATTTTCAATGCTCCTACCGACGCCCCGTGCGATCGTCGTCGTTGAAGGAGGTCTTTGCTGGGTGATTTGTATGTTTGTATCGTCTGCTAACTTTGTTTGTTTCATTCGCCGTTGTTCGGGACTGTTCCCCATTTCTTTTTATTTTCGTCTGGGATGCAGACCCCATCTTTCCTGCCAAAGTTCGGAAAGTGTTTGCACGATCATTTTTCTCGTTACTTTTTGATTTTGTAAGGCTGCACAGGCTTGTGCGCTTGCTATGGTAACTTTAACATGTTGTTTGCGCACGTTTTAATAATTACCTATTCAGGTAAGAAATTGTGACAACGCAGTTTGTAACGGATAAACAGTAACCTCTAGTTCGAGTGGCTAAACGCCTTTTTCCGCTTCCCAGAGGCGCTTCAAACGCACGGGATCCCCTCACCTGGCGTTTGATACCTCTAAATAAGCTGCTCTATCTTTGTTTCTGCGCGCGTTGTTATTTGATTGTCGTTGCAGTTGCGATCAGTGGATTCCGTTTGCAAGCGGACTGACCGTAATGAAATGTTTCTGCCGTTGGGGTGACGAAACGGGGCTCGCAAAGCTCGAGGACGTCACAGAGCATATTCGCAACTCCAACGCCCTATAGGTGGCGGGGCGGTAGTTCCAAGATGGCGGAAGAGACGGGGATAGATTCTCCAGGGTTTCCTGTGCGCCTGCTCGCTGACGCTGCTCAGTGCGCTAAAAGTGAATGATTTGTCTGCCGACGCGAAGTGGCTAGGGCAGGATCTAATTGCAGGTGACGGAGATGTTGATGCGCGTTAGCAAAATGAGCATGCTGATATTTCACGAAGGTGCAGCAACCTCGATATTGCGAAAACTATGCGTCGCACCAAAAAAGGCTTGTGTCGTTTTGGACCTGGGCCAGGGGCCTATTTAAGAAAATTATTAAAGTCCGAGATAATTATATTGTTAATTATTTTTGCGTAATTAACTTTTTTAATATTGGGTTTAAGGGCATGGTTTCAATTAGAAAATTGCTCATCATCATCAAAAAACACTAAATCAACAAATTGCAGAACGATAGAAGGCACGCGAAGCATTTTACGGCTTTCTGAAAAACCGTACGAATTCGACGGGTTTTTAAGTTTCGGTTTGTTATCGGAGCGCATCTCAGCCCCGGCGGCAGCGCGCCCCGTGGAGAGATAGTGCATCCAACCTCTGCTGCGCTGTCATCGCGCGACGCAGCAGAGGCTGGTTGCGCTATCTCTCCACGGGCGCGGTGCCGCCGGGGCTGAGATGCGCTCCGATAACAAACCGAAACTTAAAACCCGTCGAATTTGTACGGTTTCTCAGAAAGCCGTAAATGCTGCGCGTGCCTTCTATCGTTCCGCAGTTTGTTGATTTAGTGGTTTTCGATGACGCTGAGCAATTTTCTAATTGAAACTATGTCCTTAAACATAATATTAAAAAAGTTAATTACGGAAAAATAATTAACAATCTAATTATCTCGGACTTTAATAATTTTCCGAAAAGGGCCCTGGCCCAGGACCAGAAAGACACAAGCCTTTTTTTGTTGCGACGCGTAGTTTTCGCAATATCGAATTTGTCCACCTTTCGTGAAACACCCTGTATATATAGTTGCAGAAACCTCGACTTGCGAAGCTTTGTGGTGGGCGAGCGCGTTTTACGCACAGGCCACGTCACTGTTTGTGGCAGAATATTTTTGAGGGTGATGAAGATATCGTGTTTGCGCTTTGCCTGGCCATTAGTGCTCTAAAAAGTGAGCCGCGCACGGTGACCGTCAAGCTTCGGAAGAGCAGCGTTCACAGTATTGATGTCTTCGTGTCACAGGCTCGCAACTCGCTGCTCACCGTCTCGGTTTTAGTGTATTGCAACACGTGATCAAACTGCTCTATGGTTATTGATAGGAAGTTTGTTACCGCAGGCTACCGTGCGGTGTAGCATTACAACCGGAGGCTCGCGCTGCGCCTTTGAAGCACAATTTTCAGCGCGTGCCAGGAGCGTTGCCTTGCTCACGGTAGCCAACGGTAGCCTGCGGTAACGCTATGCTAAAACTGCCTATTACCATAATCGGCGTGTTTAGGGGTTTTGATTTATTGCTCTACCAAAAATGCATATTTTAATATACCGTACTTTTTTTTTTTGTACCGTGTTATTTGCAACGTTGCGGCCCCTCTCGCCAAAACTGCCCGTTCTAAGCTCTCGTCACGAACGGCTGGCTAACACAGACGCGCTTAAAATGCTTCGGGCATTTCTTTATTTACTTTGTAATTACCTGAAAGCAAGTACGCGTATTCTATCTTTTAAAAGTGCTTGGAATAAATGGTCATGTTCCTACGGCCTTAAAACGCAAACCCATTCCCGACGTGTATTGCTCGACATATCGTTGCGCGACCAGTTTTCTCCTACTTAGGGCAAAGAATAGACTTTTCGTAGACCGTACGCTAGAGCTCTACATTATTAGCGGGAGCGTTTGCCGTCACGTTGAGCACAGATCGAGCTGGCGGTCATGCACAAGACCAGCAATCCGCAGCGTATGCGATATACGAAAAGTCCCTAATGAAATTAGACATCCCGGTCCTTCGTGCAACGCTGTTGCGAGGCGGAGCACAAGAATTCCTATTTTAACGCGCTCACTTTTTTCGTTACAACGGCTTCACGCATCAAGGCCGACAGCCCCTGCCACCTTTTCCGCGCCGCCGCCGCCGCTGCCGTCCCCGTTCCTCTAGTTCTCCGCTCGTCCGCGGGAGGGCGAGTGGCGGGGCAGGAGTTACAAATACTTTTTCCATTGCGTCGTCTGCTTCCGTAGACTCCGAGTCCGCTAGAGGAGCCACTGTCTCGTTCGCCGCCGCTCCCATAGGTTTACGGAGGAGTTCCCAGAATTGGCGAAGCTATACCGTATTTGCTATCTCGTGATCGGCACGCATCAAGTTTGTCCAGGTATTTTTCCCTTGTTTTTGTTTCAAAAATCAAGTAGCTCAAGGTTTGCAGTGCACCTGGCCTGCTCAAAGGAATATTTTTAGGTCGCGTTTTAATTGTGCGTCATGACGCTCACTCGCCTTGCTCGTAAATGCCATGCGAAAAAAAACCCACAAAAACAAATATATAGAGTGACTGCAAATTTATTTTGTTGTTTTTGTTTAGTCCTTTCGGTTGCTTTTTTCAATCAAAAATCGACAGACGTTGACAGACGCTCGTATTGGACCGTGGATCGTGCATGATGGAAAGCTAGAACGGCGCTTTTATGGTCGCATCTTGTGAGCTTAGCAGGAGTTTTTAGACGGGGGCGGAATAGCAGACGGACAAAGGCGGAAACGGACGCCGACGCGCAGCTTCTGTATCTGCGTCTCACGGGCATTGCAGACGACGATAGACGGTGGTAAAATAGCAGACGATGTCGGAGGCTGCCGCACGTCTGCTCGTACCATGGAGGTAGGAAGCTTCTGGAGGCAACATTACGCCACCAGGGGTGAGACTTGAAGTGTGGAGGGACATGCCCACAACGATGATCAAAACCAAAAGACGCTATTGGACGGAAGCTGAATTAGCACCAACAGCTGTTTTTGTCACCCTTGGGGGCATTCCCAACAACCGCGTCCTCTTCTTCTGGCTTCACTTTGGATTGTCTTGTTTGGCTGGTGTGAGTCGGTATGTCGGCCCTAGAGTCACTGAATATTCCCAGAGTGCCGAATTCCATTCAGTTCGCTTACCGAAATTGAATCCCGCAGAATCAAGTTCGGACTAGCTGGCCATTTTGTGGGCCATTTTGGAGACGGGGCCAAAACAATAAAAACGCATATAAAACGTTTTCGCGTTACCACCCCTACCAAAAAATCCGGTATAACTTTTCACTATCCGGATTATGGAACCGGAAATTTGTTTGTGGAAACCCGAAATCCAGATTGCAGGCAAAGGAATAATTTCTGAAAGCCTAAATTCCAGATAGAGTCCAGATAGAATCCAGATAGATTTTCGGTTCCATAATCCGGATAGCGAAAAGTTATACCGGATTTTTGGTAGGGACGGCTACGGCGGGTACGCACGGCTGGGAGCTCTGAGCATCGGTGAGCTGGGACCGAACGGAAGCTGCGTTGATTTTCTCTAGATTTGTTTTATATCAAGCCGCCGCTAATCTTGGTTCGCCACAGAAGATTGCCGGCTCATTGGCTCACTCCGGTTGCACTGGTGCTGCCTTTGAAACTCTACGCCTCAGACGCTGAGCCTAACACTCGACTTCGATGTGTTTCGAGGCGAGAGAGAGAGAGACACGAGACAGCGATGAGCAAGTCACGCACCGCTCGGAATGAAGGAAAGAACTTTAAGAAAAAACAAACCAGTGTCGCGACGGACCAGCAAAGTGGATTGAATAGCTCGCCGAGAATGAGCGCCGCACTGTACGTGCCTCGCTTTCGACCGCACTGCGCAGCGCCATTCTGGAGACGGGTTGGAGCGTGACTGCTACGCCACGACTCGATTATAAAACGAAACTTGGAAGTTTTGGGTACTCTGGGAACATTCCGTGTCTCTAGTCGCCTCCTCTTCTTCCAACCTTCATGGCTCGCACGAACTAGCAGGCGGTGTCAGACGCCAGGACACTAGACGCACCGGATGGGCGCGAAAGGGAGACACTATTAGGCTTGTTAGCGCGTTCGGTCCAGCAGCCAAGCCAATCCGGTAGTGATTGGCGGTGCCACTAATCTGTGGACTTGTCTTAGAGCGTGCGTGCCCTGACCTCCACCTAAATTACGTCTAACGGCGTAATTATTGCGCGGAAAAATTTTATTTTGTCGAAAGGTGGCTAGAAAAATACGTGTACCACCAATGCCCTTTAAAATGTTAATTTCAGTGTTCTTTTTTAAGTAATCAGTTACCCTAAAACGAAAAATGAAACAGGGTGCGAAGACTATTATTTTACTTTAATGAGTACTTTCACTTTGATATACGGGCAGAAAGTGATGGAGAGGAGGCGACAAAAGTCCACAGAGACGTCCGAACGCCGATCTCTGATTGGACAAATCAGGGGTAGACCTATAAAGATGATCGCGTTTAAGAGTTTTAAAACTTCTCCATGCCCCTGACTGAGAGGGCAACCCTAAAAAGGTCAGAGGGTTGACTCAGGCCAAAACTGTGCCAGGGTCAACCTATTGATCGTCTCCAGTGATGAGAGGTCTATATATCTTCCATATCGTCCAAGGTCTATATATCTTCATGAAGATATATAGACCTTGGACGAAGCCTCATAATGCTAGCATCAGTTTCGAGGGCGATCGGACGACCTCTTTCGATGAGAACCGAATTGGCGCGTTACACGGATGCGCTGGCAGCCCAATGTTTACGTTGTATTTTTTTATTTTAGCTTGTCGATACTTGGGGCCTGCCATCCGCTAGATGTACGCACCTGCGCTTTAACGAGTTGGGGTAAAAATAAGCGGAAAATATTGCCGCGGATTGAGTTGTATTGACCATTGGTCGGGAAGCTTTTGGTTGTTTTCTGATGTAATCCCAGGAGACACGTGAATTGAGCCGTCTATACGCATCAGCAGTCACGCACGTTGTGCCCCAGAGAGCTCGAAAAGGCATTTCTCTCATCATCAATATCAACATCACCCTCATCTAAGCTAGGTGTCGCAAGCTGCCGCTCATATAAAGGGCTTCGTAAATACTAATCGCCACCATTATCAGAATCACTATCGCTATTTTCAACATAATCGTATCATCATGAATATGGCCATCTCAGTATCACCATCAATGTCATCGTCATCAATATTTAAAAACAATTTTATGAGCATTTTTAAAAATGAATCTTTCATGTTGAATAGTAAGAAAAAATATTGGTTGCAAAGATGCCATATATTGTAAAGAGTTTGGTCATTGCAGTATGACTGACAACTTGGTGTTTTAGCGCTTACTATGCTGTAGCAATGAAACAGAAGGTGTAAGCTTTACTGCGGTATTTATGCAGAAGTTGATGTTGAAACTTTTCTTTTATTCCTAATTGGTAATTAAATTTTGCAGAAAAAATGAGGAGAGCCATATAATTGTCCACGGCATACGTATTTGGGGAGGGCAAAGGGATTTGTAATGCCAAATAGAAAAAACAAATTGCTTTACATAACGTAAATGCTTTCTTTGTTTGCTACTGTTTCGCAGTTATACGCTTTTCTTCTCTTTTTTCTCCCTAAAACCCCTAGTAAGACCGTCTTTTTTCTTTTTTTGTTTTTGTACACGGTACTTACAGGGTGGTTACTAAAGTGAGTTCGTAGACACGTCGTAGTATTTCTTTCGCCTAAAAAAATAAAGCTAAGATGAAGTTAAGAAAGGTTCATTTAAGTAGGAATTAAAATTAACTAGAGCAAGCAAAAAATACCGGAAGATATTATTCGTAAAACCAAATAAAAATGAATACAAATCACCGCACGTCGCTGCGGTTGAGTTCTTCTAATTATAAAAGTTAGCAGTTCTATTAGCACGCCACCATAATTCAGCCCATCTTGGAACTGCAGTATGCTAAGCAAAGCTTCCCAGTGGGAAGAGATGTGCAAATTCATATGCCAAGAGGCAACTGTGGAAGCCTAATTATTGTGCGTCCCTCAACTCCCTGCGGTATTGTCACAAATAAATTGGGTGGTTCGTTCTACGAATATGGTTCGTTCCTAATTCCTAAAGATACTAGGATTTAAAGTTTGCCTTTCTTTTTGTTGTTGCGATTTTGCGAAAGAAACAGGCCAAGGATTAAACTACCCCACGGAAACGCCCCACATAATGCGTTATGCGTCGCCATTCTTTGGAACAATTCTAGAACGGGAAATAAAGAGACTGCCAAACAATAATAAGCCAAAATTTTACTCACTGCTTGTTGAGTATTGCGAAGCGTACTGAATAAAAGCCTGAAAGAGTTCCAAAGTACCATGTTTTATGGCCTCCGTTGAAGCTAGAGAATTGAGCCAACCAAGCTTTTTGATTGGGTAATAATCTACGCCGAATTAACGCCAGAAGCCAACAGTCAGCTATTTGTATTCCCAAATTTTTTTAATGCATGGCATGCAATACTTTAGGAGCGATCACTCAAATTTACTTAGAAGACAATAAACAGTGCTTTTGGGCAATTAAAATAATTTAATGTCGCTTGACGTCAGGCGACCTCATATCACGTGACTTTATGGCGTCAATTAGTTATGTCACATGACGTCATAAATGAATATAAAAATATGATTCTCCCAATAAATATAGCATAACATTGCTTCCACCGTGACCAATACCGCGGGTCACTACGAGAATTTGAGCATCCATTCAATTTCCTCACTAAATTGAGCCTAAATATTCAACAGAAGCCGGAATACACGTACGGAAAACTTATTGGAGTAGAAGAGTCTCATGAAAAAGCTAAAAATAAAAAAGTGCATGCAAAACGTTTGCGCTGAAGTTTTAATTACCTAATTAATTATGGTTTCAAGGTGATAAGCGACAGGTTTTTTCAGGGCTTTCTATATCAGGGAGTCAGTAACTTAGCCCACAAAGCTAGAATGCGTGCATGTCTGCCTGCCGGCCAGCAGCCTTCGGAAGCTCTGCCTGCTCCGGTTAAATATGATTGCACATGAACTTTATCTTGTTGCCCTCGATTGTGACGATACGAAGAGCTTCAGAAATGAAGCTTGAATATTTGGGTGCCCTGAGGAAGCACCCACTCGAGTGGTGCTAAGTCAGCTTCGAGGACGATGATAACGAGCAAGCAGCTCTGTTTTCGTTGAGGAATTTCGAAAATAAAAGCGGACAATATTTTAGGAAGAATATTGGTATGCTTAGGACGTCTTTAGAATACGAAAGATGTCCCGAAGCTATCCGTCAGCTCACCTCAACCTATTAAACCTGTGCTTTTGATGTCACGCTGTCCGTTGAGACACAAGAGCCGAACGCTTAAGTGAGGGAATGTTGTCATAAATTTTAAGCTTTAAAAACTAGTAGACAAATCTCTGAAACCTTGTTTCGAAAAAAGCTGCGCCAGCCATCTTGTTTGATTCGTCTTGCTTCTCCCACTCGTGCTTTTGTTTCCGTTTTTCAATACTTTGTTTCCCCTTAAGTCCAAATGCAGCCGGCGCTAGGAGCTGATGGGACCGATCAGACACCATCAAAAGCGTCATGTTTTTGTAAGTGTTCTACCATCGCTGAACCAATCATTAACAAAAAAAAAAGGCCAAGTGACTGCCGCTTTTTTCCTCTGCTAGATTACTCTCATTATCTCGTAGAGTCGGCTGCATCTAAACTTAGCTAAAACGAAGGATAGTTTTGTGGAAATTACTTTTCGTGTTCCTTTTGTCTCCGATGCACCAGTGAGTTACCCTGCTTGTTCTTTGTTATGAGCATGCGTTTGTATACGATGATGACAACGTTCTGTGGCGTTTCCGAAAAATGTAGGAGTGTGCTCGAACAGGAGCGCACGTGCCTAACTTTGATCGGCGCTCAAACGCGTACTCTCGCACCCCTGACTGCATGGCCACAGAAGGTTGTCTCGGAATAGAGTAAGAAAATCAGTGTGCGTCGAAGTTGGCGAATGAATCTTTCAAAACTGCCTTCGAACATAATCTGCTTTGATGAAATAACCCGATTTTGCGAGTATAATAAAGGGTTTGCTTGTTCCTAGTGCAGCTTTTATCTATCGTGCTTACCACGAAGAAACGGCACTCAAACCCAGGCTGAAGCTTTTGCAATTTGCAGAAGTTCTCTCACACGGATTATTTCGAGCAACAGGATTCAGGCCGCTGATCGACACTCAAAACAAAGGCACGGTGTGCAAGGATTGCCTGGACATGTACGTCAACAAACACTTGAATGTACTTTTGAGCTGCTTCGCCAAACGAGTAAACAAACAACCTGCCAAAGTGACTGGGAAAAGAAATGCGAAAGCAAAAAAAAAAAGGTGACACACGGCTAGCACGAAGCAGATTGCTGCGTGCGACTCATATCTACCGGGCAGCGTGAGCTGGACTAGTTATTTCTTTTCTCTATTTTTTTCTTAGTTCCTACCAACGCCGCGAAAGCAAATAAATAAACGTGTAACAAAAACTAAAAAAAGAGAAGCCTCTTTTTTTTTAGTTTCGTCGCGTCGCTTTTGCAAAGTTAATGAAACCGTTAAACTTATAAGCAAACTATTTGACCGCCTGATAATTGAATAACTGTAATCTCATCGGAGCTGCTTCAAGTACGTCTTCTTGAGTGTCAAGTTCAGGTCACGGACTCAGCTTTCGCGTTAAGGGTAATCTTCTCGACTTGGTGCGCGAGCTTGTGTCAAAACCCGCAAAACCTGAATTTATTCAAATTTTTTGTCTTATCCAACATATCGTTTTTTTTTCTTTACTTTAAAAAACATATAGAAATACACTGTAATTTAGGAATTCGGTCTGGTTTCTTAATTCAACCGCAAATATCAGTTTATATGTGGCAAATATTAGGTTGACAAATTCTTAAGACTGTGTTTATTCCTATCTGCTGTAATGCAAGTGCTACAAATACGAGACCAGAAATTGGAAAGTTTATAACTACCTTCAAAAATTATGCCACCGTATAACTAGGGTTCGAATTTTTCGGTTTCTATTTGTTCAAAATCCGGCGTACTTTTTTCGGTGTTTATTTTAAAATTCAATTTTCGGTTTTGTTCGGCGTATATTGATGCCCACAAAAGTTTATCGGGTTTTTTCGGTGAATATAAAATAAACACCAACGGACACCGGATCAGATTATCCTTGTAGCTCTGATATTTGTGATTACTCAAAGAATAACGGCACAGATGCACTGAAGAAGAAATGGACACTTCATTTGGCAAATGTGTGCAACTGTTAGAGAAACAAGAAAAAAGAAACACAAGTACAAACAAGTCAGATATGAATCCTATATGCCCGAAAAACTTCACCTTCTGTATA
The DNA here is from genome assembly GCA_037355805.1 of Ixodes ricinus. Lineage (NCBI taxonomy): Eukaryota > Metazoa > Arthropoda > Arachnida > Ixodida > Ixodidae > Ixodes > Ixodes ricinus. The sequence continues at coordinate 21,232 of JAZHYW010038332.1, forward strand.
TCAGGATTACCCGTGATCTTATTATAGTACACACACTCATGCACATTCCCAGGTTCTCCTCGTTGATCCGCGCTCTTTCTTTCCTGTTAATACGACACCGAGCTTCAAAAATGCCCTCTCAACGCTAACACTGGACACTGGCAGGCTGAGGAGATGAAGCGCTGCCTGAGCCAAAATCGGCCAATCAACCAATTGTGACTGCCAAAAGAGACACGGTGCGACGTTTGGAAGCAGAACACAACATGCAGAGCTTGCAGGAAGTCAGTCTTCCTTAGAACGACTTTGAAAACACGCTCGTACTCAGCGAAGTCATGGGGCATTTGGGATTTCACGTTTCGACCGATGATGCACACATTAAACCAAAACGTCGTGATGGCATCCTGAATCTCATATATTCGGACACGTTTCGATAGACACTGTCGTTCCACTTTTTCGCCACGTCTCCGCGGTAAGACTGGGAGGTCAAAGTGACCTTTTCCGGTTAAAACTGAATTTTGGAAGAATGTATTCGACGTACTTTTATTGGTTTTTATAGGTTAAAGTCGAAAATGCCGAACCTAAAAACATACCTTTTTCGGTTAAAACCGAATTTTCCGAAAATGGATTCGGCGCACTTTTATCGGTTTTTATCGGTTTAAACCGAACGGTTTAAACTGAACGTATGAAACTAAACCAATTTTTTATCTCTACGACCGCTTTATATGCCTCATAACTTTTTTAACTTCAAAAGCACCTCTTTATAAAAACTTGCCGCTATAAAACAAAGGTGATCACCCTGCCGTCACCTATCTTTTTAGGGGCTTGTAACGTAAAGCTAAAACTATTATTAACATAATGAATTTACGCAAGCAACAACGCGAATAAAACAAACCAACAAAAAGTATCGTTAACGTTTCTCTAAAAGTCTTTTTAAAAAATACAACAATATTTACAACAAAAAAAAGCGTCTGATCTGGAAGCGACATCAGATAAGCAGGAAGTGCTGAAGTGCAAATGGCGTTGCAGGCGACACCAACAGATCGGAACTGTGCCACAGGCAGGCTTTCGCTGGGATGTCTCAGGAAAAACAGAGAGAAAACCAGATGATTGTGGTATCCGCGTATTCTACCGTCGGTCAGGTTGTCTTTTCTTTTCTTGTTCTCAATCTAGTATAGCACTTTTCGTCGTTGCGTTAAACGGTCGATTGCCATGATGGCCCGTTTAGCTCGCACATTTACGAGATCGGCTTAGCCGCCTCGGTGGCCTCGAGGCGAGAGCGCTGGCCTACGGATCCCCATGTGGCGGGTTCGAATCCCGGCCGAGGTGCCCGCAATCTGACGGAGGCTTATTGCGGAGAAGGCGCCGTGTAACTGAGCTTTCGGTTGCACGTCAAAAGATCCCAGGTGGTCCAAATTAATCCTCAGTCCTCCGCTGGGGCGTGCCAGATGCCCGTCGTAGGTTTGGCACGTAAAACCCCCAAATTTGACTTTACGAGATCGGCTTGCGTAACGGCTCTCGCTGTTCTGCGCTAATGTTTTTGTCTACCGATCATTTCTCTGTGGTTGTTGCCAACGATTCTGGTCAACCGCAAGTCTCTAATAGAGAATGTAATGGCAAATTGTTTCAAGGCAGTGAAGTGGAACGTAAATATTCTCGCGGTTGTTTTTAAATCCAACGACGTTTAGCAGTTGACCCAATGAAGTATACTCATATTTTTATATAGTTTAGGGGGTTACATTTTGATAATGTTTTGTTTTATACCTATTGCCTTGCCCGGGAAAAATCGCTGCAAGGGCATATGTGCCTCACGTAAGCTTCTATGATTACACAAGGCATATATCAAAGCGAATCAGAAAGTATTGATAGAATACTATTTGCTACGAGGGTTCACAATAATTAACTATAAAATGCCACAAGCTTGTTCCTTCATATATTTCGAAGACTTCCCTCACTGAAATGAAAAATAAATGCTTCATCATTATAAGAAAAATAAAACCTTAACCATAAATTTGGATTATAGCTCAGGAACCCCCTTATGAGCCTTAGGACTGGCTCAATAGGTTCAGTAGATTACATGCACGAGATCAGTTGAGCTAATGATACCATAACTACTGCCGTGCACGCATAGACAGCAAACTGTAAAGACGTGCTAAGACAATAATATTTAGACCACTTCAGAAGGCCAAATAGCTACGTCAAAAGTATTTTAGGCCAAACGACAGGTCAATATGTTTAAAAGACATCACAAAAGAAGTTTGCCGCCCTCAAGTGTGAATAATTTATGCTTGAGACCCCGCCAGGTTTGAAGAAGCTTTGAAATGATCCAGCGAAATATTCTCAAGAATAAATCCACAGCTTTTAATATTTGACAAGGCACCATCGTTTTCGACATGCTTCTCGACATTGAATAAAAAATACGCACGCACCTATTAAAGGCATGTGATTTCATAAATTAATATCTAATATCGATCACCGAGCTCAGGTGAAGGCGCGGAATCGTATCTGATTGAAAAGAGTCGTGTTAGCGGAGAAAGGTTTTGAGCGAGTAAGACCTTCATTCGTTTTAATACTGTAGGAGGATGACGTTAATGATCCCTGGAGGAAGGCAACAAAGGGGACCAAGGACAAACACAAGTCTCTAAACACAGCATGGTGCCTGGTGCGTGACTGGGAAAATTCGCCTGGTCCTGGTATCGAATTAGGAACCTCTCCATTTCCAGTAGAGCGCTCTACCAACTGAGGCTAACCAGGAGATCAGACGTCAGTTGAGCAAGCGGGTTATAGCAGCTGCCACCAGTCTAATACCAACAAGAGTGAACGGCCTGCATTTTAAGGTTATGATGATAAAGCAATTAACTCAAAGGTGCATTATTTTATTAATTTGCATAATGCGAGCGAGCTGAACAAGAATAACTATAATAATCCCTTGAGATGGGGAACAAGGGGAGAGAGGACAAACACAGATCTTCAAAGATAGCTATGTGACTGGTGAAAAAATCTGCCTCATCGCCATATATTTGGGACATCGACCACTTGCGAAATCTCTTGACAGATGTATGCAAACTGCTAAATAACAATATAATCTACCTGATACAAATCAAATAAAGTAAACTTCTCCGAGATATAATAATATAAGTTAGATTTAATACTCCTTTCATTATCCTGACTGAGCTGAAACAAATAAATAATTTTTTTTTATATATTTATTTATCGAATACCCACAGCGCCTTCGGAATTCCAGTGGGGGGTTATACACAAAAACTAAATTTAACAGCAGGTAGAAGTAAAAGTATTCGCACAAGAGAAAGTGAAAACAAAAAATTCAAACAAGAAACAGGAAATCGCTTATAGCCTATATTGTTCAACCTATATGGCTCAAAATATAAATAATCATCTACAAGAAGGGTTGTACTAGATTATGTCTCTGGATCTTTGAGAAATTTGACCCGGTTGTAGAAATAAGAAGCGCGGAATATGCCTACTTCGAAAGAATGACGTTCCAAAATAGCCAACCTTCGAGTTTCTTGTAGGAGGAAGCCATAGCGTGCAACCTATGGGGCTCATAAATATATAAACATCTACTCAAAGAGCTTTGTCACGTGATTTCCTGGGTACTTCGAGATATTCGGACTGTGTTTTTGAGATCAGAGGCGCTAAATGTGGCTAATTCGAAATAATCACGTTCCGAAGGAGCAAACCTACGAGGTCATTTTTAAGAAGTGCATCTGACCCAGTAATTTACCGCATCTAACGTATGCGGCTTACAACAATCAAATCAGGTACCTTAATAGGTGCACAACATGTTGGCCCGGAACTTCGTAGGACTCCACTCTAGTTGTTGAGATAAAATGCGCTAATTTATCCACTTCGACAGAATCCGTCTTCGAAGGAGCGAACCGGCGAGACTTCTAGGATCTACGCTTCTTCTTGAAACCTGCAGTGAATCAGTGTCTACGGTTTTGAAATATTTTAGACATCCGAGCACTTTAACTGTTTGAAATTGAGTCAAATTTTGAGATAAGAGCTTCAAAAGTGGGCTTGTTTTACAAATCCTGACCAGAAAGTGGAAATCAATTTTGTCTTATATCTTTATTTATAAAGTGTCTAATGTTTTAATTTATATGGTATTTATATTGTGTTCACTTGAATGTAGAATAAATAATGCGGAAAGGACGACTGAAGACTCAAGGTTAGTCAATGGTATACTCGTCGTCCTGCAGGGATGCAAAGACCAAGAGGGTCAGAATTGGGAGATCATTGGAATGCAAAAATGCTTGCATAATACCCCAAACGAATTAAAATGACTTGAATGTACAGTCCCCAATTATGTAAAACAGGGCTGACTAATCGCCTGAATTAAAAGTTATCGGGCGCGATTTTGCCTGGAAATGTCTCTCGTATGATGCCTTCATATGCGCTTTGCTTAGTGTGATGAAATCTAACCATTTTGTTCCGACCGCGCTTGTTTGGTTTTTTGTTCTGAGAGCGTTTAAAAGAGTCCCCCCTTGCAGGCGCCCTAGGCGTTGACTGTGCTCATGGCGTCATGTTAAGTTTTCGGCGATTTCTTTGTAGGTTCCCTGTGAGCGCGTGCTGTCGGAATCGGGTAGTACAAAAATGGCATCACTCTAAACAGAAAAACATCGAGGCACCCTAAGCTGTCCAGTTGTGGTCAGCATTGATAAAAAAAAAAATTAAATGATTACTGTGTGTCAACGTGAAGAAAACGTCCGACGTTTCGTGCGCCACAACAAAAACAAAAAGGCAGAAAGGCCATAACATACAAAGGACGGAACTGCTGACCTGTCGTAGAACGTATAGGAATTAAGTCTCAAGATTGCCATTGTCACACATATTCAGCGGGGTCAGATTGGAAAGATACGTCGGCCATTCTGGTGTACATTTCATTTAAGTCATCTGAAAAAGTGTCCAAGAGAGGTTGTGTTCCTCGGCCAGCAATGAAGCCATGACTGACTCGGAGACATGATTTGATATTTATCAATAAAGGATGCCATCATGATGTAAATATATTTCTCTAATATTTGTGCCAGACATGGCAAAATAGATATTGGGCGATAGTTTTCTACCTTAGTTCTCTGACCTCCTTTAAATAGGGGTTTGACAATTTTTCAATGAAAAAACAGTTAGGGGTGAGCGAGCTAGTGTAGGTTTGCCATTTGGCGAGACCGCCGTGTAGGTTTACCATGCGGTTAGACGATTTTAGACGGTATATCACGACGACGTCTTGAAGGACGTCGTCGTGTTTACTTCCACCCAGTCTCACGGGGTCTAACAAAAGTTTTTAATGCACGAGATATGATACCAGTCTCGATTATATTGTTGAAAAGTCAAAGGAGTGTATCCTGAATGTAATTGAAATTTCTTCGAAGGTCAAGAAGGCGTATTTTATCTATTCCATGGGATTTGTTAAATTTGAGGCTCAGTATTACAGATTCTAAGTCGCTAGCTGTCATGTAAGGAAGAAAAGCGGAAGCGGAGAGTTCGAGATTAGGAATACCTGAACACATTGAGTATTTTTTGGCTGTTTCGGAAAAGAGGCAAAGAAATCGTTAAAACGATTTGCAGCAGCAAGTGAGTTAATACCAAAGGTGTCTTTTAAAATGCTTCCTTGCACGCGGGGGGAGACACCGCGCAATTCGTTGATCAATGACCAGAGTTTTATCAGCGTTGCTCCGAGATTCAGAAAACTGCTTTTGAAAATAAGCCCGTTTACCAGAGCGACTGAGTGCGCTAACTCTGTTACGGATAGATCTGAATTCTACATGTAGGCTTTGGTTGTGTGGTGAGCGGCGGCGGTGTTTCCTGGCAATTTGTTTTAATTTAATTTCAGCTAATATGTCATTGCTGAGCCAGCGTAAACTGGAAATTCCTCTCCTTCAAACAAATTACTTTTTTTGATGCGTTAGAAAGCTTCTGGAAGAGTTCAACAAAGGAAGCATAGATTTCTGAAGGATATACAGACCGTTGGAATGATACCCAGTCATAATCAGAAACATGCTTGTCGAATTTCTGACGGTCACCTATTTCAATCTGGCGGATTTGAGTATTGGGCACAGCACCCACTTCACCAGGAAATTCCAACCGACATGTTATAAAGTAGTGGTCTGATAGTTTCTGGGTTATAATGGCTGATTTGATTGTTGAAAAGGTACCCTTAGGTTAATGTGATCCAATGAACGAGCTGACAAGTCTTGTGTTTAGATATTCTTCTTTTGTCGGGGCATGAATAGAAGGTTCTACTCCGCAGTCGGCCGATAGAGTGAGGTATTCACAAACTATAGCTTCGGAAGGCTTTAAGAGGTCAATGTTGATGTCTCCTGTAAGACAAAGAGATGCAGTGAGTGGCAATGACTGTATACAGCAGCGAAGTTTGGAGAGAAAGTCGGGAATGCCATCCGAAGGGGGTCTATAAATTGCCAGTAGGTAGAGTTCATATGTAGAAGTAAAGACACGTAACGCCAATGAATCAGAAGAGAGGAATGATACAGACATTTGCGAATAAAACAATCTGGATTTGAGAAAAACAGCGATACCACCACCGCGCTTTTTATCGCGAGTATAAAAAGAAATTGTTGAATCGGGGTAACAGAAACTGTCCAACGTCGTCACTATGGATATTAATTTCTGTGAGAATGAGCACGTCAGCTACTGGAAGCACGCTATCTACGCTTAATCTAAACTCATCCCAGTGCTTGCGCAAGCTTCTTATATTGACATGGAATAAGTTAAAAGATGTCCCTGGGTTCGCATCAAAGTGTTCAGAGCAAGACCTGAGGTCCTTAAACTGAGAAAACTGAGCCATTAATGTCTACATTACACTTAAACTGAGAAAAATGACCCATTAGGGTCTACACTATTTGCTCCAAATCAGCAACATTCATTATGCGAAGCAAAGTTGATCCTTCAAATTTTTGGTAGATAATTCAATAATTTTGTTTCGCTTGTTTTCTGTGCTCTGTTAGTTTAATATTAAATGCCTAAAAATTGCTTCAAAAAGTGTTTTTTATAGTCCCGAGAGTTGCTTACATAATTCGTGTAGGCAGCTCAAAAGAGCGAGCTCTCTCATTGCTTTTATGCGTGTTTACTTTGTTATTTATTAAAAATATAAGCCTTATACGCAATTTTTGCTGAAATAAAAATGCAGAACTCGACATCAAGCGTGTATAATCAGACATGCACAGTTCACGCAGCAAAAACATGTACAAGAATAATACAGCCACGTATAATAGTCAGTGTAAAATTATACGTCTAGTGCTGCGTGCATGATCGAGAAGATACGCTTCTCCGTTCTTCCAGAAGGTTCGTGTCGCGCGTATAATCTTACCCCGAGCGAGCGTAAAAAAGGAGGAGGCGAGAATGACCTTGGCCTAGTCAGTCCGCCCTAGCTCTTTCCAGAACATTCCAGGTCGCTAGGTCGAATATTCGAGATGACGCACATTGTAGGTAAAGAGCCAAGCGCCGATTCCCGATTCCGTATTGCCGATTCAATCACTGATTCTTTCTCCCGATTGCCAGCTGTTACGCCGACGTACCGTCTCCTGCTGCTCCCGCCGCCAACGCAAGCTGTTGCTTTCTCGACGTGTGTTATTTTTTTTCGTTTCTGTCACAAGTTCGCCCCCAATAAATCTTTAGTTTTTTCCGTTTTCGCCTTGCCTCATCATCTGTCATTCGTGACTATCTATTCAATATACGTAGTATATAATATGACCAACATAAATAAAATACTCCTCAGAGGGGGGTAAATATTAAGGAAATTCATACTTTTAGAATTTTAAATGTATGTAGCTTGATATAAGCATCAGCAGAACGAACCTCAAATGCCCCCTCGAGAATCGTTCGCGATAAACACTGACTCCCCCCCCTCCCCCTAAAGGCGAAAATATGAGTCAGGCTTGGGAAGGGGGGGGGTCTGCTAAGATATGGCGTTAAGGTCAAAACGTTGCCCAGATCTATTTTGTTAAATCAAAATATTCTACGTCACCAAAAACTGACCTTTTGGCTTAGGTATACCAATTTCTTCATTAAAAATGGTCACCTTGCCGTGCTTAGGGAAGCGGTCGCCCAATAAGCCCGTTAGGCTAAATAACCAAAATAGGTTAAGTAAGTTGTTTTTTTTCAAACTTTTAAATCATTATTCTGTTCCAGTATACATTCCAGAAAAAAAGTCCGCAAAACTGGCACCTATTGAAATAAAAATAAAATAACTGAAAATATTGAAAGGGAAAGAGTCACACTTGGTTTGTTTTTGAATTTAGAAAAGGCTTTTGAAACTGTGCACCCGCTGGCGATAGGAAGGTGAACGCCGGACCGTCGACCGCTCCGTGCTATCAGCGCCATGACGCGGCTGCTGTGGCGACTTGCTTCCTTATCGCACGCTTCGCCGAGACTAAGCGCCTGGATCGAGCGCTGTTCTCAGCTTTACTGTACTCCTGCTGAAAGCGCGAGGATTCGGGAGGGAGCCTTTCAGACGCTATCAGTAGACAATGTGCTAGTTTTTTGTTGTGATATGTGCTATACCGGAAGGCTGCGGAACAAATAAAAACGAACTTTCTGCTTTTTTAAAAATAGGATCACTATATTGTTTCATATGTGGGATGTGTCAGCAACCGCGTAGCACTTGCGACAATGACGATGTTTTATTAACCACGCCCACAAAAAGAGGTCCCGAAATCGAAACCCACTTCCACGCTTTCTGCAGAGAGTAGCAGCAGATCTGAAAACAGCGCTCGGTCCAAGCACATAATCTCGGCGAAGCGCGTGATAAGAAAGCGAGCCGCCACGGCAGCCGCGTCGTGGCGCTGATAACGCGGACCGGTCGACGGTCCGGCGTTCACTTCAAATCGCCGGTGGGTGTACAACACGATATTTTCCTTGGAAAACTAAACTATGTAGTTCGGGGGAGTAGCATTGACACTAATCAAAACATGTCTCCCCAATCGGAATCAATTTGTAAGCATAAATGATACGTCGTCTAGCAAAATGAAAACATTTCATGGCCTTCCCCGAGGTTTAATTTTACGGCCGATTCTATTCTTGGTGTAATTAAATGATATAACGGAAACACCAGACTGCCATGAGATGATAATGTACACAGGCGACACAAATGTTGTTTTTTCTTTCTGGGGAGACAAACCAGAGTGTGAAAAAACTAGCTAATGAATACCTTTCAATACTTTATAAATGGCTAGAAATAAACCGTTTAAATTGAAATACGAATAAAACTACGTTTGTAATATGTAAGCCAATAAATAAGCAAGGTGACGGCACTATCAATATAGCATTTGAAGCTACTGGAACAAGTGGCAAAACAAAAACAGTTTTGTGTGTTTGATTTACAGAGGACCTGTCATGGAATATGGGTGTTGGACAAAATGGTCCAGGTCAGAATGGTCCCGGTCAAAATGGTCCCGGAGAAATTGGTCCCGGACAAAATGGACCCGGACAAAAAGGTCCCAAGTGCCAACCCGGACAAAATGGTCCCAGGTAAATTTATCAATACTTTGAGCGCTCTTAAAAGGACAAAATGGTTTGGTACTTTTATTTTGACACACATTCAAGGATAATACCAAGATTTTCATTATAATCATTTGAAACAAATTTTAAATTCCTTCTATCTATACCATGTAGCTCTATTTCTCAAAGGCTCTTGATTTCTAACGATGTATTCCAAGTGTGTAATCAATATCGTTCTATCGCCAAAACCTGTTTTTAAATTAGCACTATCGAGCTTCAAAACGATATTCGGAATGAAAATCATTATACCGCGCGTACTGCGGGTACTTGACGTGGTTTTTTAGATGAACCTGTCGTATCACCGTGTTCTATTTTTCAGAAAACATCGCTCTGTCTGAACATTGTATATTTTAAAAAAAAATCAAAAATTGATTTGCAATTATGAGCGTATTTATTACATAGACCACTTTTATTTATTTATTTATTTATTTATTCATTTATTTAATTATTTACTTACAAATACCCTCAGGGCCCCGAGGGGCATTACAGAGGGGAGTGGTGGTTTAGTGCGAGGCGAAACTTGGTGTTATCTGTGATGGTGACGATGTTATCGGGAAGGCCATTCCAGTCCACAATAGTTTCGGGCAGAAATGAATGCTGGTGGGCTGTAGATTTGGTCTTGGGTCGGGCAATCTTGCATGCGTGGTCCAGTCTTGAAGAAACATAGTTGGGTGGGCTAAGGAGAGACTGATTTAAAGAGGAAGAGTAATATACTTTATGCAGGAGGGAAAGCCTGGAAATTTTGCGGCGCAAAGAAAGGTCAGGGAGGGTTAATTGAGATTTCATTTCAGTGACACTGGAAAAACGGGAGTAATCGGAAAGAATGAAACGAGCTGCGCGGTTTTGGACTGCTTCTATTGCATTGGTGAGAAATGAAAGGTGGGGATGCCAGATGGATGAGGCGTATTCTAGTTTAGGGCGAACAAGAGTAATATAGAGAAGTCTTTTGAGGTTAGAAGGAGCCGTCTTGAAATTACGCCGAATGTAACCAAGAGAGCGATTAGCTGAGGATATGATCTTATTAACATGATTATTCCAGGATAAATTATTAGTTAAATAAACACCAAGATATTTATATTCGGTAGTGGCCTGGAGGACGGTGTTATTTAGTGTTAATGTTGTTACGTGGGGGAGGACGAGCGCGTGAAACATACATGCATGCATTTATTAATATTCAGGGACATTTGCCAAGTACGGCACCAGTCGGCAATTTTGTTTATGTCGCTCTGAAGTACCAGGTTGTCGTCGGGAGATTTTATCAGTCTATATATAACGCAATCATCCGCAAAAAGGCGAATTGAAGAAGAAAGTTGAAGTGGGAGGTCATTAATATAGATTAGAAAGAGTAAAGGGCCAAGTACAGAGCCTTGCGGGACGCCGGAGGAGACTGGAGCTAAGGAGGAGGGCGAGTCGTTAGCGAAAACAAATTGAGAACGGTAGCTAAGAAAAGATTCGATCCATTTTAGAACGAGAGGATCTAATTTTAAGGAAGAGAGTTTGAACAGAAGGCGATTGTGAGGGACCTTGTCGAAAGCCTTGGCGAAATCAAGGAAGACAGCATTAGTAGGAAAACCGGAGTCGAGATTTTGAAAAAGGTCGTTAGTAAGAAACAGCAGCTGGGTCTCACATGAAAGTTGCTTGCGGAAGCCGTGCTGTGCGTGGTTGAAGTAATCGCAAGAATCCAGGAAACTGATAAGATGCTTGTAGATGATGTGCTCGAGAATTTTGCAGGAAATGCAGGTAAGTGAGATTGGTCTGTAGTTGAGTGGAGACGTTTTACTTCCAGATTTGTGGACTGGAATGACCTTTCCAATTTTCCAATCGGAGGGTACCACACCAGTCTCCAGAGACTGCTGAAAAATTTTAGTAAGGAAAAGTGCTGATGAGATTTTGGTGTTGGTTAGAAGTTTGGTGTTGATTTCATCTATACCACATGAAGAGGACATTTTAAGGGATTCTATAATGCTTACTATACCGTCAAAGTTTATGAAAATAGGATTCATTGGGAAAACATTTATTGTTGGAACGAGGGGGTCTGAACGATGGGTGTAGATACAGTGAAAGCATCGGAAAATACAGTGTTAAGAATATTGGCACAATCACTATTCAATATTTCATCACCAGAACTACTCACAAGGTTAATGTCTAGGGATGGTTTACCATTAACAATGCTCCAAAACTGACGAGGGTTGTTTAGTAACATAGACGGTAGGGTGTAGTGGAAGAATGTGTGCTTACGCTCACGCAACAAACACTTGTATTCAGACGAGCAAGTGGCATGCTTAAGCCAGGTCTCCGGTGTATTTAGTCGTTTAGCATTCCTAAACAGTCTTTTTTTTTTGTTTGAAAGTCGGCGAAGAAAATTAGTAAACCATGGCTTAGATGCATTCTGATCGGACGTTTGTACATGGCACATAACGTTCGACAAGCTCGAGTAATTTGGCCTTATAGAAATTCCAATTTTCATTGGCATTGTAGTTATCAAAGTTCTCGTTAAAAGAGACGAAGTAATCCGAGAGCTGGCGGTTAATCATGTCGTAGTTACCCCTGTGATACAAACGAATTTTTTTAGGAAAAAACACTGACTTCTGTGGCTTAATATCAATAAAACAGTGTAGCGCTTTGTGGTCACTAATGCCATCTATAGGAGACAATGACTTAACTAGATGAGGATCAGCAGTAAGCACTAAATCAAGCACATTGGAACTGCTGTCGGTGACTCGTGTAGGAAAAGATACTACTTGGGAGAGATTAAAGGAAAGGCACAAGTCAATAAAATCTCGGCTTACATTCGTTTCGCCAGAGCTGGTTGGCGTCAGCGTATTCCATTCGATACCCGGAAGGTTAAAATCACCAAAAAGAAAAGTTGTTTTACTATGTGCTGCCAGAAAAGACAAATCATCACGAAGGCAATCACAAAAGTCACGTGAGGCGTTGGGTGGACGGTAGCAAACACCGATCAAAATAGAGCCGTAGCAACATTTTATGGAAACCCAATACTATCTCAAGGACACTTTGGATCGACACGATATGACATGGAATAGTTTTGTTAACAGCGATAAGAACCCCTCCTCCTCGACGATCCGCTCTGTCACACCGGTAGATGTTGAAGTTAGGATGATCCGGTAATATTTCATTATCATCAATGTCAGGATTGAGCCACGTTTCTGACAGCAAGACAACATCAGCATCACATGAACTTATCAGTGAAGACAAATCATCACGCTTAGGTAATACGCTACGTGCGTTTGCGTAAAGAACACTTATGACACTCTGCGATTTAGCCGTATCAGTAGGAACACTCCCCACGTTCCCCTATCTCATGAGCTCTATTACACTGTCTGACTGGGCATCGTAAATGAAAGTCTTAGGGCCAATGTGAAGTTTGTTTAACCGAAGTTTAAAAGGCAAAGATTGACGTTTAGCAAAAGTGACGAGGTTATGGCGTGCAGCACGAGGACGAGTATTTAAGAGACAAGAAGTCGACACTGCTAAAGTGAAGGCCTAATACGAAAATGTATTCATATGACTTACACTCCTCAAAAAAGTCGTTCAAGGGACGGAGCCCTTGCACGTACTGTGTGCACTAGACATAGCCTCCTCTATACGGAGAAAGCCTGGCACATCGACGACGGAGCCATAGGGCGCGCGGCCGCAGAAAAAGGAGAGGAGGAGCGCGCGAAGCGGGGACCAATATGGTAGTGCAGAGCAGAAAGCGCAGAGATTGGGTGCGAGCGCTTGGGTCATGAGCGGCCGCTCCCCGAACCACGTTTGTTTTCGTGTTTTCGTCACCGTCGTTTTCGTACTCCGGGAGAAACGGCGGCGGCGATTCGAAAGGGCGCTTTCAGCAATGCACGATACCGGTGGCGTCGGCGGAGTTGTCGGCGTGCCAGCGGAGTGCGTCGTCGTCGGACCATCGTATCGTGCCGCGGAAGAACCATGCAGTCTTGACTAAACGAAACCGACGGCCGCGACTGTCAGGTTTCGCGTTCAAAGACCGTTGCGGAGATGCGGGCCCATGGAGAAACGGGAAAGGGTTGACGGGTGGCTCTTGACTTTCCCCATCCTGGATGTACTGAGGGAGCGATTTTAGAAGAGCGCTCACTCTAGGAGATTCCATGAGAGATCGAACTTGCAGGTCCACTCAACATTTTTATTTTTTTTTCTGTTTTTTTTATATCTGATGTGCACACAAATGAATCGCACGAAACGGAACTTTTGTCTCAAAACCGCGTTTTCACTACAAGAAAAAAAAAAATGTTTCAAGATTGCGCGACGGCCCTGCCCTCACCGCGGACTGCATTAGTTGCCATATTTGCGGTCCTGCGGACGGCAGGCAAAGATGCTAGGCCAAAAATGTTTCCTGTTTCATGCAACACACCAAAGTTTAAGTCAACTGCGTGCAAATACTATGTGCCTTATGAAATAAAAAATATATAAGAATTTCGTAACTTTAGACCAGGTGCGACAAACACACTAACTTTCACGCCTTCTACCTCAATATGTATGGCATTAAGGAGTTCGAACGCTACAGATAATACAGGCCAGGGCATCTAAATCCTTCCTGCAAGATATTAACTTCCAATAAAAATGTAAACCAAAAAATAATTATTTCGAAAAAAAACATTAAAAAAAATACTCATATTGAAATAACAAAATAAAAAACCCGGTCCTGATTTCATTAAAACTCTGGTGAACAACCCTCCTTAGGCCAGGCAAAAAGAAAGTGCAAAAACATGTTGCATCATTTGCATGGTAGAAAAGTTGTGACCGGTCAAAGTGGCGGTTGCGAAGCGTCTAATTGACTCCGATGTTTTTCGTTCTTCCCCGGAGCTAATAGCATATTTTTTTTTCTAGCCAAAAGCCACATTTTCTTTTCTTGCCACAAATGAGAAAATTTATGGGTTGCAGCTTGCTGTCGGAGACGATCTCTTTCCAGATTTTGTTTTGGTTGTGGCTGTCTACAAGCACTAATCAAAGTTTACGCTGGGTGATTCCACGAGAGATCGAACCTGCATGTCCACTCGACATTTTCTTTTTTATGCAATGTTCACACAAATGAATCCCACGAAACTGAACTTTAATTATCGAAAAAGCGTCTTCACTTCGAGAAAAAATAAAATGCTTTAAGATTGCGCGACGGCCTTGCTTCCACCGCGGACTGCAAAAGTTGCCAACTTTGCGGTCTTGGTCCTTATAATTTATTGCTATTGCTTCTTACTGCGCAGCCCTGCCGAAGCTTACGTAATGCGTTATTTGAGATCAAAGTAGTGCGCTATAGTTATGCAGTAAATATCATGTGCGCCGACAGCACGGAGTGCTCAGGAACGTGGGGCAACGATCGATAATCTGCAGCGGTAAATTGGCGGTGGAGGTTTTCGCTGGCACCCACCCTTGGCCGTTTATTGAGGAGACACTCCGCATTTTGCGATTGAAAGACAAAAATGCGTTTAGAATATTAGGAGACAAAAATTGATTGGTATATTTTTCTTTGTAAGTTTTTATTCGTTTTATTGGAACAGATATCATTTATACTTGACCCCTAATTGCATACGCTGTAGCCAGTCGTGTTCATGCTAGTTAAATAAAGTAACTAAATATTGTTGCTTGTTACTCATTACTCACTCAAAGAACGCGTTACCTCAGCTTGAAAGTAGCGTGTTTATTTCTCGTTATTCCGAATGTGTCTTTATGAAGCCTTGGTCGCCCCAATATTTGTCTTCGTGAATAATTTTGTATTGCTTGTTAACACGTTCATTCAGAGATAACTCTGGCTATACTGACATACCTTATGAACATACTGCTTGTTTTATTTAGCGTATATTTCCGTCCTGTAAATAATAGGCGCGAGCTGGGGTGAGAACTAGGCTTGGTATTTGTGTTGTACGCGTTCCCCCGGAAGTAACTGAATATCGTTACCTCATCAAAGGGTAAAGAAAAAACGTTACTCGTTCCTTCTTTTAAAAAGTAACTAGGTGGATATTTCGTTACCGACAAAAGTAACTAGGTACGAGTAACGCGTTATGATAATGCCTTAAGTACAAGTCTGGCCGTAGGCCCCGTATACCCATTCACGGGCACTTCATACAGTGGTAGTTATTCGTCACTTTTCGAAGTGGCCCAAGTTTTTTATATCAACCTTCTTTCCCCTGAGCAACACTAAATTATTATACAATATTTTTAACGACTAACGCTGTAAAAAACGAAAAGGTGTATAGTCGAAAACAAATTCCTTTTCGTCTTTAATGTACCTGCAGTGCCATGACAGAAACACACATCTTTAAACGATGAATTTGCAATTTTTCTGTGGTTTTGTGGTAATAAACATTGAATGAAATAATAAAATAAAGTGCCTTATTATTGCGTCTTCAATTCAAGCTTTAAGAACGCCACTGAAAACAAGGGGTTTAGGGGCTACACAGAACAGAACAAAGTCGAACAAAGTACGGCTCAACGCCGCCTCTTGTGGACCTCGTATTGGGTTGTAAGTGCTCCAGCGTCAATATTCAAACGCGACTCATAATGATCACCACAACTAACGAAACACAGGCAGGCAAAGAATTCAAGAAAGGTCAATGCATTCCTTTTTTTCTTTTTGGACACCACCATTAAAAGCATGATTGCTGACAGGTTAAAAACTTCGGGGCACAACCGATTATCGTTTCGAAGCCAATAAAATTTCCACATCAGCCTATGCGGAGCGCAAGTTCGTCTGCTTCTTGCACAGGGTTAGCAATGACGTCAGAACGCCGTGCTACTGATTGGCTGATTGAAAAAAATGGTGGACAGACCTCGAGGCAACTAACATTGAGGTCTACCCACTATCCTTCCAATCAAAGCCAATCAGAGCTCGGTGTCGTTCTGACGTCACCGCGTCCCCTATGCAAGAAGCAGACGACTTGCTCTCCATATACCCCAACTCAACTCTCCGACGTCACGGCACTTCGGTGGCGCTGCTGTCGGCACTGCGCATGCGCACATGCTTCACTTCACGGGAATCTGGTTTCTGCTCAAGTGCAGTAAAAGACACCACTTAAATGTGAAAAATATTATTAACAACAACAAAAATTGAAAAGGAGCAGTTGTTATGTGAATCGGTTGTATACAAGTGGCTATAGAGATTTTTTTTTTTGCTTTGTTTTCTGTTTGTGCAACGCGTATTCTGTTCGGGCCTTTCATTCAGCGCACCGATAATATTGTTGATATGTCCTCATTTTGTGAATTGTGCTACAAATTTATATTTAGTTAGGACATTGTGTGTGTGTGTGTGTGCATGCGTTTCCTAAGTTAACGGCATGACCGGATACCGGAGGTGGAAATGTAGATTTATATAACTTCAAATGGAGGATATGCAAAAAAAATTTTGCGTTTATACGTTCTTTGTTATTTTTTTTACCAGAAAGAGGGTGACAAATATTTGTGGCTTTATTTGAACATGGGTTGAGCAGTTAAAATAAACACGTGTCGCTTTCACTTTTTTTTCTTACTGAATCAGCAAACAAGTGCCGCAAATTATCGTATCTCGGGAGTCAAAGATATCGTTATCTGCATGATTTTAGCCAAACAAAATATCTACATGGAGTTCAAAGTAATGTCTCTGAGAGAAGCAGGGAACCGCAGACTTGACGGCTGCGTTTCTCTGAGCATGTGAAGACGTTCTACAGTCAGTTCTAGATGACAGCAGCCGTCTTTACTTTGTTTCCTTAACGGCCTGCTTTCTCTTTATCAGTCACTGGGTGTCTCACCTTTTAGGTTTCACCTGTAGGAGACCTCCAGCTCTAGAACACCTGCCCTTTTGTTGCATAAGTCCACTATATCAAATCCATATCATCGTTGGTCTAAATGTGTTAAGGCGGAATAAACGTATGTCATTAATTCCGTATTACCCGGAGCTAATCTATACCTTCATTTCACCAATACAATTCTCAGTCGAATCTGACCCCTGAAAACATTTTAATTGCGTGCTTACCGTCTAAAACCGTTTGCCCTTTGCCGAACTGCGCATCTGCGTATTCAATGCTTACTTTGTTTTATAGTACGCGGACATGCTACAAATCCTTGATGAAATGCTATCGGCGCTTTACGAACATGACCAGTTCCGGAGGATGCGTCCTGTGTAATCTCGTGTTTCCGAGGGCTGCACTGAGGGAGATTTCGTTACACATAGCAAACTCTTTAATAATTCCCGAAGCTGTCTCTACGCTTTAATGTATCCGCATATGTTCTCAATTTGTACAAACAAAAAACATCTGTTTTTTTTTAATTTATAATGTATTTATAATTTTTATTTATCAGTTTAGGTACCCTTCAGATATAAGTATGCTTTTTAAATAGTTTGTGACAGATGTATACTGACATACTATTATTACTGATAATGTACTACCGCAAGTTGGGGAGGGGTCGTCTCCGTTCTAAACAAAACATTTCCCGTGAAATGCTCACTGAATGTTGTTGCGTACACAGATTTCGAGATGCGGTCTTTATTTATAAAACAGAATATCATCGTGGCTTATGGTATCGTCCGCGAGCAGAAATTTTCTATACTTTTTTGTTTACGTAATGTTCTTTTAAGTTCGCAATAGAAAATGATTGCAATATAATTCTGGAAGGTGACGTTTATATGAACATGTTACTTGAAACATTGTGCAAATTACAAAATAATGTGCTGATAAAAGCACCAGGATGTATGACCCCGACATCTTCGGCCATAAGAATAACTACTCAATCTTCGACAGGAATCGATGTGTTTATTGCGAGATGTGATGCATAAGAAACAAAACCTGAACATGTATTAGCTGACCTAAGCTGCATTCCAAATGATTGATATTGTTTTTCAGTTGTAATTGCTGTATTGATTTTTTTTCTAATTTTCGAACTTTATTCTTGCCACAGATACAAACGGTGAAAGGGTGGCCCGTAAAAATCTGCAGAAATGCAGCTCGACAATGTCTCGAACCCCCTCCCCCTCCCCATCACTTTACGCAGTACAATTTCGGGAATACAAAACTGTTACATGTTTAGAAATCATAGTGTAAAGAGTAAGGGCGTCCAAGGTATACATAC
The DNA here is from genome assembly GCA_037355805.1 of Ixodes ricinus. Taxonomy (NCBI): domain Eukaryota; kingdom Metazoa; phylum Arthropoda; class Arachnida; order Ixodida; family Ixodidae; genus Ixodes; species Ixodes ricinus. The sequence continues at coordinate 39,805 of JAZHYW010038332.1, forward strand.
AGTGTCTTGAGTATATATTTTCCCGTACATATACTCTGATAAAGATAAATATACAAAATTGAAACTGGCGCTAAAAGTGCGACGAACGAGGTCAAATGAACAAGTCAAATATGCTGCTGTTTGATAGTTTCATCACATCTACATTGCGATAAAAATAATCGTTCAGTAGACGTGACAAGGAATAACTTATTGTCTGATTTCCGTAATTTGTAATAAACTCTAGAAGCTGCCAAAGATGCTGATATCTAGACGTGTAATGCCTACGTATTACTTCTAAATCAGCAAAGTTAAAAGATGTATTGGAGCGCCCATATGCCGCACAAGTTGACCTCAATATTAAAACGATAATTATAAGTATGGTGTACTCTCAGGATTTTGTCTAATTTAAACCATTGATTCAGTTTCGTATGTACAAGGAAAATTTGCTATAATGCTTATCTCCTTTCGTGCAATAAATGTATCGTATGTAGATTGGAAAATATGTATTTTCCCACATTACGTTACAGTCAAACAATTGAGGAAAATAACGATACTTTATAAAACATTCTTCATGTTTGTTGGAAGAAGATGTGTGTGCTTATTAACAATGCTCACGTATTTGCCCAGTTTTGAGCAGAGGTATCTGCCATTATTTGTTCAGTGCATGTAATCAGAGAAAACATCACCGAGTGTTTTAACACTGTTTACAAATTCAATGTTCAAAGATCCAACACTGATGGGATCTGCAAAATCTATCACTCAAACCACGTGGGCAGAATATTATAGTTTTCGTTTTTAATTTTGAAAGGAGAGCATTAGCTTTAATTCTGAAGCCGTGTTCACGTTCATCTGAAAGCAATTTACTAGCGTCGTCTGGACAGATGACATATTTATAGTTTGAATCAATATTCATTATGTCATTAACGCACAATGAAAAAAAAGGGGTCCCAGTATACTTCATTATGGTACTTCTTATTATATGTTCAAAGGAGTTGATCCGCGGTCATTGATTTGTACAAACCAGCGTAAATATGATTTAATTGATGCAAGCGGAAGGTCACAAATACCATAAGGAAATCATTTGTCTAGCAAAATGAATTGGTTGATGCGGCCAAAGGATTTGCTAAAATCTCAAAATATGCCAAGCGTCAAGTTTTTTGGGGTGGAATTTCTTTAGTATTTTTTTATAAGCTAAGAGTGCCATTTGTGTTGATCTATTTTAATGAAATTCAAATCGACATTCTGCAATGACTGAGCGTGTTATCGCAAAAAAAATAATTACACGCACATGCTTTATTTTGTTTAAAACTTTCGAGAACACTGGAATAATTGACACGGGACAGTAATTCTCTAAATAGTTCTTGACCCTACCTTTGAACAGAATTAATACTTTCGAGGGTTCCTTTTTTTTGTCAAAACGAAAACTGTGAAATAACATTGCCAAGTTACGAATGTACGTTTCACATACAGGGAGGTATATATTCTATTACATGTATTACAAGTCTTATTAGTAAATCATTCGCATCACAACTGCTACCCTCGTTAAAAGATTTTTTTTAAAGATTTAGTGCTTTTTTTTATTACAAGAGCTTACTCGCTCAGCTGGACGCGCTCAGAACCACCAAAAGCAGCAGTCTCACTCAGAAAGAGCAAGAGCCGACGAAAGTCCCTTGTCGCTCAAAATAGTCAATGGAGGGCAAGCAAAGAACTAGACAGAAGAAAAACTTGAAAAAAAAAACGCCCGACTGCATGGGGACCTTTTCATAGTCTGTTTTACTCGTGAATGGTCTAGCCGGCGGTTGATAAAACTCGCAAGGACGACAACGTGCACGTTTGTCGCCAAACAGTCTTTGGTGACGAACGGAAATTCGAGACCAACGGGAAGAAATCACTGCATCTAAAACGAGAAGGATACTCCACCACCACTGGTGGACGAGACCCAAATCTAGAGGTGGAAAAAAGTGCATGTGCTTCGAATACGACGGCTCGGCTAAAAAAATCCAAACGTTAATGGAATGGAATGGAAAAGCAGTGAAAGCGATTATCAGCTTCGTTGCCGGTAGATCGAACATCCAAGCGGAAAGTGTTCATCTTGTTTCTCCCGTGGGTCAGTAATAGTCTCATCTGTATTTCGCGCAGCGACAAAACTATGACAGTTTGTATACTGTTAATGAGCAAGAAAGACGTGCTCAAATTCTGAAACAACCTGACCTTAAAAGGAAAAAAATTAAGTCGAGATTTTGCGAGACATTTTAACATGTCCTCGCGCTTCCTTTCGGGCACTAAACTAATCAAAATATAAGGAGAAGGCGCTCGTGCTTAATGGTTGTCCTCTCGGAGTACTCGGAGTTTATTTCAGTTTATAGGCCGCTCTATACATACCCCATCAGAGGCGTGAAAACACGAGTGGACAACGAAAAAAAGTGATGTGTAAAAAATAGAACACAAGAATAAAATTAAGCAATTTGAAACGAAAGAAAACTGTTCGTCTTGTTTTTCTACACGCCAAAACATTTCTGCGCATTTCATCCTCCTCGTCAATCAACATTCGGTAAGTTCTTGGTGTTCACAGAAATACACCGTTAAAGCAAACAACCGAAAGCGGGCGTATATCTTGGAAGCTGTCACGAGAATTCCTCCCCAGCCTTGAAGAAAAATACTTCCACCCCGTAATCACCAGGCGCGAATAGCGCCTGTTTAACCACTGACTAGTGACGTCATCGGCTAAAATGATCAGAGTGGCGAGCGATAGTCGCCGCTAAGTGAGCGCTTGGTATTCACCGGTCGTGTTTAGGGCCTGAGTCGCCCCGCGCGACTAAGACAAATCTTAGTCATCGGGTAGGGCTAGTTAGCCGGTGTTTAGCGGGTGACTAACGGCTCAGCGCCATGGCCGACTCAGTATCACCGCTAACCGCCAGCGCTAACGAAGCGCTTACTGTCTCGGAACGCTGGGGGACACATCTAGAAAGCATTGGAGGAGCAAATGTTGTTGTAAATAGCCATGTTCAGCGGTCAACAGATACCGCTAAAGAGATCTCAGCAGGGCGCTGGACAACGAGAAAAATACAGATTTATGGGCGCTTCCATATTTGTTTATGTCGCTGGCAACGAGGCTTCCGTGTTTCTCCCCGGCGTCGTTTTTAAATTTTTCTTTGTAGAACTCTGTCTCGGACAATATGTCTCTCGTTGTAACCTTTTTTTCCTGATAAACATTTAAACTTTACTTTTTATACGATGAAAATGCACATTTACGCAGTGGCGTTTTAAGTATGCATATGCAGTGACCAATCTTTTAACGTCACTTCCGCTTGCTAGTTCTGACTAGATTGTCCCCCGCTCGCTTCGCGCTCGTGAATACCGCAGAACACAATCACTCGTTAGTCTCGGATTTATCGTTTAGCTCGCGACTGCTTAGTCGTGCTACTATCCTTAAAACGGCGCTAGTTAGTCGCGCCTGGTGAATACTGGTGTTCGAGTTTGTGCACGCGCCTCTTGGTTTATGATTCACTGTTAGCGATTTTAACGGCTCAAGTGGATTAATAGATTATGAATGTTAGTGGCTCTGCTCTTTATAACGTGTGGTAGGTTGCGCGACTTAGCCTCATGCCTACAACCCATGTGGTGGCAAGCGTTAACAAGGTGCTGGAATTCCACACGCCCGCATTTCTTGGCGGTCGGTGACTGTTACTCGTTACCCGTTAACTATCAAACAAAGGGAACGTTACCGTCGTGCGTTACATCAACAATGAAAGAACGCGCTAGCGTTACCGTTGTTGATATAAAAAGTAACGCGTTTTCCTTGCGTTACTGCCATTTGCGTTACCTGCCATTGACGCTAACAGCTTTTCGACACTGGGACGACTAAAAACGCGAACGATGTTTCCTTTTTTTCCTTCGAAAGCGGGAGTGTTTCTGTGGGTAAACGAGATGCAACATTTGTTTAGAAGAGGAAAAAGAATTCAAGTATAATTTTCTAGAAATCTTGGAAGACGTAATGAGTAACGTAACAACGTTAGTCGTTACACACAACAAAAAAACGTAAGTACATTATTTGTTACTGTTTGGGAAACGTAATGAATACGCTACTACGTTACCGAAAAAAGTTATGTGTTACCGATAACGCCTTCATTCGGTACGCGTTACCACAAACACTGCCCTACAGTCACTAACTCATTGACAGCGTAGAAACTCAAAGCCTGGTTTATTACGTTCCCAATCTTTACTCCGCGATCTGTCCTTCGGTAATCTTCTACTTCTCAAGTCTGATTGGCAACAGGACAACAACAAAGTGTTGTTGATACGCGGCGCATCCCGAACAGCGTCAGTGTCAGTACGAAATGAAGAACTTGGTCATTTCGGCAGGGTTCACGATTTTATTAAACTCTAGATAATGGGACACAAAAAAATAAAAAGAATCGCAACTTTTATCAGCACAGGTTTCTGGTGCGGTAGCGTACGTTCCCACGCCGGCCCTCATGACTGCTGTTTCTGCCTGCCCATCGAGTGCAGGCGTCGCCTTTCCCACGAAACTTGTGGGATCGCGGTGTGCGTGCCGGCAGTGGCAGCGCGTAGTTCGAACGTCCGTCTGACGACGCGCCACCCCGGCCGCTTCGCAGGAGGCTCCGAGTTCGGCCGAGGCTCAGACCTGCCTCGTCTATGACGCTGGATGCACCACCGACTCGCCGAAGTCCGCCGAAATTCCCGTGTCCAAGAAGTTGATAATGACGGCAACTTTGGGAGATTTTCTTGGTGAAACAGAGTGTAGGATGTATGCCAATTTAAGGCCTTTCCTGTTTTGACTAAGGTATGTCTGTCTTTTCGTTTTTTTACGTATTTCATTTGAAGAACAGTCGAACAGATTACGATTTTTAAGGGGTTGCATTTTCGCAGTAATAATGTTTATATATTTGAACTTTTAAAAGGCGTAAACTAATTGCGTGTAACTTGACTAATACGCTGCTTGCCGCCGAAATTGTTCTAATGTGTTCTGAGTTAAGTTGATTACTTTTATATATATTAAAGCAGAAAGTAAGAAGATGAACTAGGATCAAAATGGGACTTTTTGAATAGGTATAGAAAAACGTAACTTGGAGCTGCCAACGTTTTGCGTGCTTCTGTGTGTGTGTGTCATCCGGTTCACTGAGCTAAAATATCTGTGACATAATCGCTAGAATGTTGAATTGATATGTTTTGATTGAAATCGACTGTGTTAGATAATGAAATAAATTGAGTACTACACAGAATAATGTTCTCAGTCGGAAGATTTTGTTTTTCAAGATTTTTTTTTGTTTCGCTGATTCGGAACGTTTTAATCGGTGCAAGGATAATTAAAAAAGAGAACTATATATAAATACATCTTTATTAAATGATTCTTAATAACTATGACTATCTTGATTAATGCTGAAGTCGTGGTTGAGAAGCTTTCTGCGAAGTAAGTGGGCATTGGAAAATCTTCGTACAATGTGATGACACGTTTTCTAAAGAATAATCAAATAATATTTCTGGTAATATTGCATTAATATATACTCAAAGGCGTATTGTGATATTGGATTCTATACTAACAATTGGGCAGAGAGAAAAATAATGTAAATGAAAAACTGTGAAAAGTTCAGAACTTGCGACTTGTTGTGAACCTGTTTCTATGATCTTGGCTTCAACGTGTCGTGGACAAAAATCGACTACGACGGGATTTCGACAGGAGTTATATTACGATACTTCACTTATATCGTGAAACAAGTAAAATCAACGAAACTTCTGCATTTTTTGTCATGCCGCATAATCATGGTTGTAAATTATTATAATGCGAAATTTTGGGTATTGTTGCGTATAGCCCGTGGCGGGGTTAAACGCCGTTATGAATGCCTCCACCACCCCGACGATATTCTGCAATGTCTGCACCTGTGTGTTTGCTTTCGTCGAGCGCCTCTCGCGGGTTAAGGTCGTCTAACTCAGCGAGCCTGGCGCCATCGTCGCTTCAGAAACATCGCCTGCCCAGGGAGCGCACCAGACGGGCGCCGGAACATCGGAACGGCGAAAACAACAGCTCAGGTTTCACGGCAAAAACACCAAGGCACGATCCGGGGCGATGAAATCTTCAGGACGCCTTCATTCAACGCGTAGACACGAAGAGCTGAATGGCGGCACGTCACGTCTCGGGCCCTGACGATGTTTTGACCCGCTGCGTGGATTTCAACGAGCCGGTGTTTGGTGAGACCCACGGCGCCGTCTAGGCCGACAGTGAAGTGTTTACGGCGACTGAGTGTGCGTAATGATGGAATGTGGGGCGGTGTTTGAACGGGACACCTTTCTGTGATTGGCCGACCATCCGCCGATGTGGGGTTCCTACCTAGGGACCTAGTGAGAACGAAGTGTTTAAAATGAGCGAACTTCGACAAGCAAACATCTTCGCTGTTCTTGAACCAACTGTACATCACGTGAATAAACAGGTGTGCACTTTTCGAGAGAGATCGCGGCTCATCGTAGTTCCCGCTGAGCTCTAGCCCCCCTAGTAGCACAGAATGTTGCTGCAACGTTTCTGGAATGAGACCTGCTAATGTTACATAGACGTGGCTAATGTCCCAAAATTCCATATTGCTAGAACGTTACCTGAAAACACTGCACTAACGTCAATAGCAAATGTTCGCCATATGTTATTTCTTCAATGCTACTGCAACGTGATTAAGTGATATTGCATACATGTGGCTAATGTCCAAAAATCCATATTTCTGGAATGTTAACATAAAACATCGCACTAACGTCACAGGAAACATTTACCAGATGTCATTTCTTCAATGTTAATATATCATGCTTAAAGGTGCCAAAAGACGTTTCTGAGATTGTCTGTTCTTGGTGATAGCTCATTCTATGGAATCTTAGCACCCAGAAATCAAAAAATTATGCTCGTGCGACATCTATTTTCTTTACTAAAAATGTGATTGAAGTTCGTGCCACGCCACTTTCCGAGCAGAAAATTCTGAACACAGAACTCACCGGAGGCACCGGCGGCGCCTCAGCTTGCGATTGGCTGACGCGCGCCCGTTGTCACGCCGCCGGCGCCTCCGCTGAATTCTGTGTTCCAGATTTTCCGCTCAGAGGGGAGTGGCACGAAGTTCGATTACATTTTAGTATGAAAATAGACGTCGCACGAGCATAATTTTTTCGATTTCTGGGATGCTCAGATTATGTAGAATGAGTTATCACCAAGAACAGACAATCTCAGAAATGTCTTCGTGCACCTTTAAGTAATATTGCCTAGACATCATGTCAATGTTTGCTGGAAAGGTATTGATGTTATGCGCCATTTACAGATATGCAAAATGAGACACGCTTTGCACGTTATCTGTCGCTGTAATGTGCCAATTCAGTCACTTTTAAAGGCTCTTGAACATCTGCTAAACGGCTAAAGTTTGATGGCCTATGTCTGTGCTCAGAAACAACTTAATAGTTAATGTGGGTCATCAGACTTCAACGGTTTAACAGACTAGGAACTTTCAAAAGTGGCTGAGTGGCTACAGACGCCAAATCTGATATACATGCCAAGCATGTTCAATTTTACAAAACTCTGAGAGAATACTTAACATATGGAAGCTGTCCAATGTTACTTGTCTCGAGTTGTCTTGATACTCCAGTTGATGATGTAGCTGTCGAGCACCCCTAGTATCAATGCATGATGGCAACACTAGATCAGTGCCTGAAAGATTAATACTAATGCAGACAAATCTATTAGAAATGTTAGGCTGAAAAATTAAGTAGGTATGAAAAATGACAAGCAATAAATATCTCGCTAAACTTCAGCTCAAAAGCAAACAGCTAGTCTAAACAGCTGCATATTTCAGACGTATTTGCAAATGTATCGGACTGTTGTTCAAAATATTGTTAAGACAATTTCTTTATACTAGTAAGTATATAGTGTAACAGGCTACTGCAACGGCCACTTTGTAGCTTCCTTTCCTTTGCGCTGTATTGTTGAGCCAAAGTGCTGCATGCTGTATTGTTGAGCCAGAGTGCCGAGCAAACACTGTTTCAGTACCACGCGTGTGGCATCCTGCACCGATGAACCCCCATAGAGTGCGGGGTGTTCAATCTTGGAAAAGAATTTGGAATAAGTTTACATCATGCTGGCCATTGCAGTAAATCCATTTAAAGGATCAATTTTCTTATATATTTCAATTACATGCTTTCAAAGGTTATTCTGGTGTTAAATAGTATTTTATCAGTATTCAAAAATGGAACCAAATAGACTGCCGAAATGTTTAGAGGTGCAATCTACTGATCATGAAGAAAAGACATGTATCAAAAAGGGTGAATGAAAAATTTATTTTTACAATGTAGCAGCCCCAAAAATACAAGAGGTAAAAATTGCTCTCAATACAAGCAAACCTTCAATATCAGTAGTGAAAATCAATACCTAGCTATCAAGACAATAGCTGGACTTCAGCTATTTATGTTAAAAGAAGAAAGGGCACAAACAAATTGCAGCAACAGACGAAATATGTACTTTCAAATGCATATGCACTCGGAAACGCACTAAAAACCTAGGTCTAACCTAATCTTAGGTCAGAAACTAAAAAAAAACATACTCAACTACTCACTAAATAAAATGAGTGAAAATAACAAAGCTTAGGTTTATAACATATATCAGTCATTAATTATGTAGTAATCATGAACCAGGTACGAGCGGAAATGTGAGGCTAACTCCCGATAGCACTCAGTACATACAAAACCTTCCAGGTCAACATATACTATAAAGATGAAAGTCAATGATCAACTTTATAATCATGTAGCAACTGAACTTGAACTAATCTGTTAGAAATATGAGAGAAACTGCAAAAACCTTACAGCAATAGCATCAAAAATAAAAAACAGAAAAGCTGAGGCTTGCCCTAAATTCATACTCGTTTTCTCACTGAAGTATCCCTGATAGCCTAGCTTAGGTTTCGTTAACATGTAAATAAATAAATATAAAGTAAACATGTACTACGAAAAAAGACTAGTTGTAAGCGAGAAATTGATGCAAATGACTAGGTGGTTCTCGCATCCAGAAACCGTCTGTAGAAGACAAAAAAAATTATTACACAGATGAAAATTGTGGAATGAATATGGCGCACTGACTTACCAGCAGTACTGACGTTGAACAGTATTCCACACAAGCTAAATGTCTACGTTCTTCACACGAGATGGACTGAGTGAAACTAATTGGTGGAGACTTATACCATGGACGAGGCACGTAGCCAGGAGTTTGTTTTCGGGGGGGCCCAATCATGACAAAATTCTGTATGAGGGGGAGGGCGAAGAGAGGTGAGTGCACTGCTTAATGAAAGATTTCGAGGAGGGCCCGGCCTACTCAGCTGGCTGCGTGCCTGACCACGTGATGCTAATCCCTTAACCTCCATTGTTCCCACTTTCATTTTCACCAAAAATGGTATTAAATTCAAGAAAAGAGACCCTGACCATTTTGGCTCTAGTAAGCCGTACAAGATTTCAAGATGCTGGCAACTAATTTTGAGACCAAATATCCTGTTGGTTTCCTGTCAGCAGAGAGGGACAAAGCTCATGGACTGCCAATTTACACGAGTCCTCGTGTCTTGTAGCATCATCACCAGACCCAAAGAGATTCTTTGCCCTATGTGCAGGCGCTTGAGAAACTACGCTTGTGTTGGTTGGCGAGATAAAATACATTTTCTCGGTGCTGTTCCCAGAGAAAGCAGCGTAGTCAGAGCCAGAGCAAGATTGGACGTTAGTGTTTTTACAGCGTAAAGTTGGCCTGCCTTCAATGGAGCTCGACTGGTTTTATGCTGTAGGGTGTGTTCAGATAAGATCGAACACGCAGGGTCAGTTCGAATTTTTGTTTTCTTCATGTTTATATGTTGCTCACAATATGTGGAGGGAACGAAATCGCAAAATGTTTTCTCAAAAAAACAAATATCTCTAAAGAAAAAAAAAGCATGTCTGTTCCAAGACAATAACGCCGTTCAGGCTTGTCTGTTCTGTCAAGTTTGACTGCATGTAACAGGCTTGCTTCCTTCAAAAAACTGAATATTTTTCAAGAGCAGTGGATTATAGTTACTACGTTGTGAACATTTGGTATTCTCAAAATTATATGCTCTTTTGTGCCAAATTCAGCAATACATGG
>JAZHYW010038334.1:0-15585 GCA_037355805.1 Ixodes ricinus
ACGCTACGCTGGCAGAAGACAGGTGACAAGGCAGAAAAATGCTATATGAAGCAAGTAAATACGTCAAAATAGCTAGGGCCATCAAACGATGAAAGGAAGAAAAAACGACGCCAAAGTACGTTTAACGAACACTCGGGAGACTGCACCGCGCTTATTATCTTGGATGCAGCGGCGTTGTGCTTTCCACTCTTGTTGCGCGGATTCCAGTGCGCCGTAGCTGAAATAACTCGTTCCCAAAAGAGAGACTGCATATAAAAATAACTTACAGTAAAACCCGCAGAGATCCCGACGGGTTTATTCGTTGTGCACAACCGCCTCAAAATTCCTTTCACCGCTTAGCATAAACGCCAGGTGGAGAAGATGCACTCAACCGCTTTCTCCCTTCCAGTGCGTCGTCAGCGCAGTCCCAGCTTTGATTATACATTTTAAAGCGTGACATGCCTTTTAACACTACCCCCCAATCCCAAAACTTTGTCCGTCCGTCCGTCAGGTCATTCGCCGCTAAATTTAGCGGGGAAATTGATATCACGAGACCTATACACGAATTTAGTTTATCAGTTAAATTTAGAGGGAAAATTGATGTCACGTGACCTGACGTCACGGGACATATGCACCAATTCAGTTTCCCAGCTGAATTTAGCGGAAAATTTACGTCGCGTTACCTATACACCTTCGGGAAATAGATGGCACGTGAGCTATACGTCAACTCACTTTCCCTGCTAAAACTAGCTGGACAATTCATTTCTTGTGGCCGAAACCATCAATTCAGTTTCCCCTCTAAATTTAGCGGGAAATTCACGTGACGTGACCTGTACACAACTATAATTACCCGCTAAAGTTAACCAGGAAATTCACGTCTTGTGACCTAGATACCAATCCAGTTTCCCAGCTGAATTTAGCGGGGGAAATTGACGTCCCGCGACCTATTGAACCATGCAGTTTCCCCGCTACATTTAGCGGGAGAATATACGTCACGTGATGCAACAAGTCCCTCACCAATTCCATCACGAAATTCTTATAATGCATTTCATGCATTATAAGATTTTGAAGGTAACGACCGCTGCCAATTTTTTTATCCTTTTTTAATTCAAGAGAGAGCGGAAAGTAAGCGAGCAGTGAAAATAAAATTATGTAGTCCAGAGACAAACTTGAAATGTTTCATGTGTTCCATTTTTGTTTTTGTTAACTCAGTGCGGCATTACAAAAGAAAAAAGAAGAAAAATTCCAGTTCTACATTTTGTATTTCTTTCTAAAACGGTAATTGACAAATCTAGCTGCCGATTTTTAGCCTCTGAGTGTAAGCAAAACGGATTTTTGAGGACGGAACGCTGATGTTATTTTATGCTAGGTAGACGAAGTGGAGACAACTTATAACGTCCGCACTATGTTGACACAAGGCGAGCATTGCAGCTTTGCATCAAATTAAAAATAGAAGAAAAAGTATTTTTTTAGTTGTTTTTATTTTTTTGGTTCTTTCCCTTGTAAATTACCTAAGTACAAGAATTTCTTTTTTACGACGTGTCATCGGCCAAAGTCGTTAATCTTTTTGTATGGAAATAGCTCCGCTGTCCTTCCCAGTTGCGCCAAAGGCATTTTATTCTCCCTGAGCCACTTTGGAATGTTTAAATTAATTTCGTCCACCTAGCGCAGGTTTTAAAAAACATTGTTTTTGATCAATACGTCGGAATACCTTTCAGAATATTGAGAAAGTTCTGAAAACCTAAATGAACAGAATCCCAAGTTCTGGAAGTTTAATAAATGTTTTCAATTTAATTATGCCCCTCTGAGGAGGTGAATTCTATACATTTGTAATATATAGGAAAATGAAAATAAGACGAAGTTTTACGATCTTCTAGACGCTTTCTAATATTTCGAAGTTTTAAAGAGAAAATGTTTTGTATGTCGGCTAGCTTGAAATCTTTACGCTCACTCTGTGTAATCATGTATCCTTATTATTCAGCATATCATCACGAAGCAAGGTTTCAATTTTAAAAGCCAAGTGAGGCTTTAGTTTGAGCAGAAGTGTAGACGATACCAAGACTTGGAAGTAGCGTAACCCGTTATTTTTATTAATTGTATCATCTAAAACAAAATACTTTATTTTCAGAAAATAAATAATATTCTTAAAAATAAACGTTGCGAAAATTCTGGGGGCATTTTAATCAAAACAGGTATTGCGCGCGTCGCTCCAGGTACCACAGAGTACGTCATTTGGGAAGGAACATCTTTGTTGAGAAGCGATCATGGAAGAAAGTTTATAGTGAACGAATTGCCCATGACGCCAAGTCCAAAATATTTGCTTTTGTATGTGAACATCTAGACCCTCGCAAGTAAGGTTCCGGAAGAACTCCAACCAATTATATTAGCAACCTGAACCTTGTGGAGCTTCCACTAAACGAGAGTGTAGTTTTTTAAGCATTGCACAAATTAAACAAAACTGAACAGTATATAGCAAATTCCTCAAACGGAAGCAACAAAAAAAATAATAATAAGGAAGAATACGGGAACGGTGCATTGTTAAGAAAGGACAGCCCAGATGACTAACACAAATACGCGGGTTTGGAATGCACCGTGCCAAGTGATCACGCTTGCTCACCAAAGGCGGGCGGACACGTATTCTTATGAAAATCCCCGAGCGCATCTGCCGTCCGGGATCCATAATTGTCCAAACTTTTTCTTTTTTTGGGGGGGAAAGGGGGGGGGGGGGTTGAGGTCTTCTATATGGTAATGTATGCTAAAAGCGGACTGCCGTTTAATTTATTCGTCAGACCTTAAATAAGGGAACAGCTTGGGGTCGTTATTCAGAACTCAAATTCTGACAGTCACGTGCAAGCGCCTCCAAAAGTTACTTGACGTGGCTACTTTTGCACACCGTTTATGACTTTCGCTCGTCCCGATACCCGATATTAATATCTTTCTTTGAGACTCAGCGCACTTCTTCAGATGTGGAAATACCTTTATGTCGAGCACCAAAAGTTACAGACCAGGCTGGTGTTGCATGTAAACCTGTTCATGATATGCACAAAAAAAAACGAATTAACGCAGATTTTTTGTGGGTGTAACTGTATAGCGTTCAGTAAATACGAAAATTATTTTGAAACAGTATTGTTTTTTATACCTCAGATTTCCAGATAACTTAGGCACGAGCTTAGTCGCAGCAGAAGCATATAATAGAATACACCATATAAACCATTGTGATAATCCATTGTGATTGTAAGAAAACTATTCACGGCCCACATCGAGCATACAGCCTTCATTTTTTCACTATTATTTCCGGGGATATATATAAATTATATCTTTAAAACCGTCCTTATGTTAAAATGTTCTGAATAGATGCTCCGCTTCAAACATTAATTGATACTGCGCAATATAGAAATGAAGCCAACAACACAAAAAAGAAACTAATGCTTCGTCAAATAATCTTTTTAACATTCTTAAATACCCCGGGTCTGCTGAGTTTCAACAAATAAAGTTGGTATAATAAGTGGACGCTTCAATCCAAGAAAACGTAGTTTCTTATTTTGTTCTTTTAGGTGTTGCATAAGACAAGATAAAATCGATTTTTTTAAAGACGCAGTTGTGTTGACGACCGACATGAGGCGTTCATAATTATATAAATGAAAAAAAAACATCTAACCCTAGTTTCAACTAGAAACTCATAGAAGCAAGGTGCATTCGTATGTTTTATTTTTATTTATCTTCTTTCTCCCAATTTTACAACAACGTTATGTTTATAAAGCCAAGAACAAGAAAAGAAAACTTATACAAGGTCATTTTTTAGCCTAACCACTCACTTTTTGAAACATGTCACGGTAACAGACAGACTTTGGTTGCAGATAAATGCTTCTTAGGAGGAGATCTGCCCAAACAAAAGCAAATCACATGTATTAAAATCAAAGGTTTGTCTTACCATAAAATAACCAAGAAATGTAACGTTAATATGTGAACCGTATGCCGGAAGGGAAGCCTCCTGTAAAAAACACACATAACAGTCAGGGACGGCGCGATACCTTTCTTGTAAATATTAAAACAGCTGAAATCTAAAGAAATAATCAACTAAATTTATTTTAAATATGCATCTTTTTTTTTGTTGCTTTTAGTGTACTAAAAACATTCTACAGAATTTCCGAAACATTCAGGAAGACACAAGCTTAGTACGGGGGGAAAATGTGTTAAACTTTAAAACACGCATTTTATTAAAGCAAGAAAAGCGGGATAATGATTTCCGCGCGATATGATTTTTACTCGCTGCTGCCCCAGATGCCCGAGGCTGCAAGGGATAGAAAGATTCCCGAATACACTGCCTATAAATGAAAAGCAATAAGAAACTTGATAATTTTAAGTGAACACATAAAATGGCTTCCGCAACGCCCGGAGGCTCACACTGATAGAGTCTGTAAAAAAGCAATAGGATTGAGCGTAGTTGTATAGGTGTAAACTTCTTCTCTCACTACGTAATAAGAATTGTTGAATACATTTTTATAAATTGGTTGTTTTGTTATGTTCCTATTGAATTGTCTCTTCAGATTGTTTTTGTAGTGGTGCTTAAATTTAAGTCTAGAATTCATTTACGTTTCACTTTTATTATTTTGGCTTACAAAACCCCGTGGAAGCGATTCCTAGAATTGGAACGTAGGAATTCTTGGCCAAATTTATGGTATTGTTTTTAAATGCCTCAAAATAGTTTGATGCGATTCTGTGAAAAAGAAACAAAGAAACGACGTTGCCACCGAATAAACTTTGGGTCTCTCCGGTGAATTGCTCCCCGCATCCTCGAAACTGATTGCAGAAACGGGTGTTAGGTACAATTGAATAAATCTGAGGTAGCTGTACTCGGTTTGGGAGGCTCTTTGTGGTAGTAGTCGGTGACCACGGAAAAGCGTTCAGGAGAGAACGGGTGGAATAATGGTATATCACAGATTTAACAAACACATGGTTTGAATAACATAGATATTGTTGTCTGACTATAAAAGCGCCATTTTGCTTTTGTCCTTTTTTCTATAATAATAATAATAATGATTCTTTATTTACTACATACTAAAAGCAAACACTTAGCATGTTACTATCCATATCTTACCAACAGAAGATAAAACAATTAAATCGTCTTCAGCAGGGTGTAATTTGTAATATAATTAAGCAACCGTTCAAATCTGATATATTGTTTTTACTTCGCTTATATTTTTATTATTAAAGTCTGCTATGCTTAATAAAAGTTCTGTTTCGTATGTTTTTTGTAATTAATTTATAATCCGACACGTATGACGTTTGCTGTACCGCTTCATAGGTGTAGTAACTCATGTTTCCTAGATGATTCGTTCCTGGTTCACTTTAAGTTGTCGAACATATAAAACATTTCAATGATGATTATTCTTTGTTGCTTAATGAAGTATCGCAGGCTTCTGTGAAACGCTAAAATACCTCCTCCCCCTTTTTTTCTTCAAACAAAACGTTTACTGCAAAACGTCCGTCACACATGACAAAACCATCATACGTAGAGTACGTTTATACAATACAATACGATACAATACAGTACAATTTTTTTTCTTTTTTAATACATTTCGCTCTGTACCCACACAAGCCAATAAGGCTTGTGCGTGGGACGCGGCAGGAGACTAACAACCAGCATTTTTACAGTTTCAGCACATTCTACGAGTTTAAAAAAACACACAATTATAAGAAAAAAGCGGCTCATACACTGGTACACAACAACAGGTGGAACGGGTCTCTATTAGGTACACACTGCTATTTACTGATACTTCTCAAAGCGTTGTTTTAATAATCAATTCAGTTCATACAGTGGTTACGGTCGTATGTAGGTAAAGCTTTTTATTAATTGTCATTTTTTTTACTTCCTCTATTCATTGATTCATATTCTTCACTAGAATACAGTAGAATACAGTAGCGCACATCAAAGACCAAGAGAATTCGACCCACTCGCGCGAGGCTACATCGTCTGTTACGCGAGTTGTGAACCCGCCAATCGAAGGGGCACGGACCCGCGTTTGTTGTCTGTGCAGGTGGCGGGAGACGCCGAAGAGGTTGGAAAGGGTGACACGGTGTAAAAGAAAAAAATAAATAAACACGAAGAGTCTACGCCTGCCCGGGAGAAGAACAAAAACCCGATGGAAGGCGACGGAGAGCCTACATCGGCGTTGTCTTGCTTGATCTTTGTCTTTCGTATATTGGTACATGCCTTGCCCGTTTTTCTAGTGGTTCTAGTGACCGGTCATACAAAATATCGTGTTTTCCTTTCGGCTATTCTCCCCTTCCTGATGTTTTCTATTTTGTTGAACTTGCTCTCTTTATGTCGCTGAATGTTCTGCTCGTGTTGTTCCAGTTACTGTATTATGCTCATACTTTAAGAATGTAACGAGTAATTAAAGTAATTCGTTGCCAATATTTTGCAACGAAATTACAGTACATATTACTTAAGAAAAAAGTAAGGTGGAAATTACAAAATTACTTGAAAAAGTAACGGATTAGAAGTAATCCGTTACTTGTAACGGATTACTTCCCAAGTCTCTTTTAAAGTAATAGACATTGTACAACACGTTACATCTCCGTGGTACGTAACTGAATCATCATTGTCTGCACAGCTGGCGGCTTAATTATTTCGTAAGGTGATGGAAAACTTGGCTGTTTACCTTTAGAAATTCTCGTATTTAAGAAGAAAACACATCTTCAACACGAAAAAACCAAGTAATTAAAGGTTAAATGTCGTCATATGTATTGTTTGTAAGCGTAAAGATGGCTTGCCTTGGAATGCTGCTTGGTGTCTCCGCATTAGATGGGCAATTATACACTGTTTTGATATAGTTCCTTGTATTTCAATTTAATTTGGTTATGCTATAAAATTACACGAGGCCGATATTTGACTTCGGAGTTTTATATAACCTTTTCAAAGCATTAGTTAAAGCAGAGTCGGGCTTGGTGTGTAATGATCTAAATATATTATTTAAATTTTTCATATGAACCTGTCTTTGGAAGGTTATGGTAACCTGCCACGGGCTCCCTCTTTGAAATTTCAATTAAGTTAGAAGCGATTAATGTACTGCGATTGTCCCACAGCGTGTTTTAAGTAAAAAAGCTCGAGAGAAACAAAGTAGCAAAATGAGTAGGTTATCCGAATTAAATATTAATAAATATGTCTTTTGTAAAAAAAAAAAATATTTTATATATTTCGTATAGTTTTTGTTTTTAAAAAGTTTATAGAAAACCAACAAACAAGACTCCTCAAACTATAAAGGAAAAAAAAATCAGCTTTGAAAGAGTGAACAAACTTCTCGGGGAATCAGGAATGGCTCGAGTGCACATCCCTCGAGGCTAGAGACGGCTCCGCAAGAGCAATTAGTGCGACGTCTGAAGGGGCTCCGTCTAATTGCCGAAGATTGGGGAGGGGGGGGGGAGAGTGCGACCCAAGAACATGATCAACATACTTGATATTTTTATACTTTTTACAGCGACAGCTGTTAAGGGCTCGTCCCCACGGTTTCGCGACAGCGTGAGCAAAAATAAATTCAATTTCCCTGAAAAATATTCATTTTTTCGCGCCAAATATAGCGGAAAAAGTACGTCACGCGACCTATGCACGAATTCCTTTTTCCCACTAAATTTAGCGGGAAAATTGACGTTGCGCGGCCTGTGTAGGAATTCAGTTTCCTCACTAAATTTGGCGGGAAACTTGATGTCACGTCACCTAACGTCACGGGGACTAGAAGCAAATTCAGATTCCCCGCTAGATTTAACGAAAAGATTAACGTCACGGGACCTCTGCACCAATTCAATTTCCCCGCTAAATATAGCAGAAAAATTGACGTCACGTGACCTATGCACCAATTCAGTTCTCCGCTAAATTTGGCGGGAAAATTAATATCACGTGACGTGAGGTCACAGGCCCTACAGACAAAAGCAGGTTCCCCGCTGCGGAAAAACTTCCGTCACGTGACCTATGCAACACTTCAGTTTCCCCTTTCAATTTGGCGAAAACATTTAGCCACGGCTTGAGCGTAAACGAAAATAAACAGAAAAGCTGCCACTGTCTGAACGAGTTACTCTGTATGACCGCCCCCCCCCCCCCCCCCCCCCATTTTTGTTGTCTTTTCGGCTCCCACAGGCACACAGGCATTCGTCGAGCTAAGCTCGACAGCAAACGCCGAAGTCTGGTAGTGATAGGCCGCTGACCACATCAAAGATAGGCTACCGGTCTTATCGAAAAATTTAACTTAAGGGCGAGTATATAATTTATCGCAAGTTTCGGATAAATTAATGCACAACTATTACGGTCAATAATCGGTTGGGGCTGTTTTATTTAAAAGCAAATTGTGTTCAGTCGTAGACGCCAATAGCTCAACTCTTTACGTTACTAGAGGAGATAGGTATTTCCATAAGCCGCCCGTTTTCGCGCCAAGCACCCCACTTAACTGCGCAACCTCAAGAGCCCCCGAATATGTAGAAAACACTAGACTGGCCAATAATAACCGCTAAAACTGTAACTGAGAGAGAAGTGTTTGTTTACAACATTGTCGGATTTTTTATGGACTGCGCTTCTGACCAGTTGTTTTTACAAACATCCGTTAGTGTTTGATTTTTTAACATATTGAACAAAAATGTTTTAGGGTATTCTTTAAAAGCATTTAACATGCATGTCGGTTTTGTTAATAATGCTTCAGAACAATTATAATTTATCAAATTTAAGGAGTTCGTTTTAGAAAACGTTCAGGAGATGTTGATCATTTCTGTCGCAATTGGGGGCGATTATGAATAAGTATTGTGGCGTTCGATGAGCCCTTTATAACAAACTTGATCGTGCAATACACACAAATAAATATTACCTAAGAATTATGGATAGTTACGTGTAAACTCTGGGTAGTGCTTCTTAATATTAAAGCTTCAGATGACAAAAAAACTGCACTCACATTTACTGGATATTTTCTCGTTGATATTCTTTCTTACTGCAGGCTGCTGAAGCTAACCAGCTGTGATACCAACCAATCATCTCAGAGTCACTCATTCACGCGTCTTACCCATGCAGATAAGTTGAGCTTACCTACCGGAACAAATAAATAAACAATATACACATACAGCCATTTTATGCCGGAGAGCGCTCCGTGCTAATAATATAAGCACATTTAAGGAAGTCAAGTAGCAAAAAAAGATCAATAACTAATTTAAGTTAAATATCAACAAGCTCCATCCTCAACCAAGGGATCACCAGAGGCCACACATCATACATCTGGACTGACTGCGTCGGCGCAGTCTCAGGATACAGTCCCAAAGTGTTGAAAGAGAAAATGTAACCGTCGCAGTCAGACCTGGTATTATCACTGATCGCACCGGGAACTGGGACAGTGACGCCGGTCGGCGTATCATTCCTGAAAACATGTTTAAGCTGTAGTATGGTGGCACACGCGGCACACCAAGCGTCGCGCTCGTCAGGTACTCGTTAACAAAGATCCAGCATACATTCGGAACACACGTAATGGTCTTGGCTCACTCGCTCGCGACGCAACACAAGGCAGTTTTCCTTATTCCTGTCTATTACAAGGGTCTTTGAGTTTAGCAGGAAAGCACTTCAAAGTTGCATATATTTTGTATCATCTCAAACGTTCAGTATGCATCCAAGCGCCTCTAATTATTTTTATGTTAGCTTAATTTTATTGGGATGGCTAGGTAAAATAAATTAACGTGAGCGTACAAAAGAACAGACACTTTCTTTTAAGGCGCGAGGTGTAAAAAAATCAGAAAACACTCGGGGATAGGTTTTGAAGTGCTTACCTCTTTGATACTTTTAGAACTTGATGGAAAGAAGAGAGAGAAAATAAATTGTGGTTATGAAGAGCTTTGTTATTTATTTCGTGAATAAGGAAATTTAGTCGTCGCCTCCTCTTGGTGAACGAACGAAAAAAAACCATTTGAATAAATACACAAGATGAGCCTTCATCTGGGGCTCTGCGATAACGACAGCGGACGAGACAATGTTCGATCGGTTAATGACGTCGAAATAATTCACCATGTAAGTTCCTCAGATTATTAGTATTTTATATATATTTATTTAGTTTCAATGAAGAGTCTTATACCTTAGCAGGAGGTAATACAAATGGCATGTTCTCAATCTTCAAATTCAGAAATTTTTTTTTGGTGAGGGACAAGATTTTATGTTTTAGCCTATAACAGTTTAAATGTAGATAGTCAAGATAACGTCTGTGAAGTGGGTCACTGGTACTCTATACCATTAGTTTAAAATATAAGACACGTTCGAATAAAAGCATTAAAGTGATCGTGTATGTCGAAATTTGGCATAAATAATTTCAGTTTTTCTTGAACAATAAGGAAGATAAATATGTGCATTGTAAATTCAGGGACTGTTGGTATTTTATACTGTTTAATAGTGATTTGCAGACTTGTTCGTGTCATACAGCCTCTGCAAGAAGTCTTGGTGCCTGAAGTAATTGTTTGTTCTGTAAGAAAAAAAGAACATTAAAGGAAATAATAAAAGAATACCTTAAATTCTAGTGGGTCGCTTCAGTGCACGCTGGAATTAAGTAGGAACTCTGTAATCGACAGTTACCTTTCAACAGACAAGCAATAAACTAAACAACTGACAAGCGAAACACTGATTCATGCGTACTCGTTTTTTGAACAGACAACTCATGGGGCTATGCGCTTGAAACTATAGCTATTCTAAATTTACTTTTATTTCACCCGCCCATGGAGAGACACGTATAATTTCTGAACGAATGTAAACGTGGGGGAGGAATCTTAGGTCGCACCCATGTGCAAACCGAAGTCTGAGCGGTCATTTCTCCGCGGCAAGTGTTTTAAAAAAAGAACCTCGTTTAAAATATTTGACATCCACAAATCAGTATTCGTGGCTTACATTTGGATAGTTTTTATATTATGAGGACACGCTACATGCACATCAACTACTTTTTCATATTTTTAGAGGCAGGGCGCCTAATGCTGGGAGCACTACAGGTGAATCCTTTATCTTGAGTGCGTTTCATCGCATTCATATATTTCAATCTAAGAAACGCAAGCCTTTCTTTCACTCATGGGAACACAATTTAAGTAGGCGTATCAGTACTGAAGGCTACAACGACTTTCAATTTGGGCGTTGAGTTTACTATACACACCTCTATAAAGCGGAACTCTCCCGGGCGGTTTCTTTGTGACGCTCTACCACTGTTGGCTTTGGCGGAAGCTATTTTTTTGCCTTTGACGGGAGGGCTTTTACCTTTCCGAAATCGAGTGGTACTCTTTAAAAAATGAAGCTGCTGGCATTTAAAGGAACATGTCACACAAGAAGCTGGGATATACAGGAAAAAATATAGAACGATGAACGGCAATGGCCAATAATCTGTACTGTCGGTGGTGTTTTTTCTCTCTTGCTTTTGGGCATGCGAACAATTTTTGAGGTGCTACAAAAACCGACTTCCACGCAAAATATAGTGCCATAATTTGACATGGATGTAATAGTTTTTTTGTCTGAAATGCATCCCTATTCCTATGTTCAGAAATTCGGTCTTCATATACGAACACTATGATTTTATATTTCTTCATGGGAAAACTAGTAAAGCTAAGGAACACTGGGTAAGAGTGCTTGCCTACCCATTAATGAGCCTAAATTATCTCTATTACTTTTTTATCAGTATTAATTATAAACAAGATGCATGAGTATCAAAACTTCGCAATAACAATTTGATACTTGTCAATTCATGAAAATTATGCATAAGTGCTTTCTGGAGGAGGAAGCTTAACAGATCAAGAAGCGTGTAGCTTGAAAAGCACCAATATAGTTTTATTAACGCAATCCTTGTGTTTTCCTGAGTCTGTATGCCTGCCGGTTTCATGACCATCATCTTCAATCAGAGCTTTGTTTACGCGAAAGTGGCTTGTTCGGTGGACCGTAGCTGAGTCGGAGTCCGAAATTCCCAAACGAGGAAAATAACCGTGCACCTTTGCGCTTCGCTCTGTAAAACACCCGTGAGCTATCAGCAATTGACAAATCAATCAGCACCATTTAGGAACCTCAAGAAGAACATCATGAGGATAAAACAAAAAAAGTTCTATAGATATTTCTAGGTTCCTGATTTTGCTACGTCGTATACTTTGTATACCAGCTGCACCGAAAAAGAAACATCCTATCTGGGAGCTTTTCTTTGTTTCAGATTTAGTCACTAAGTATTTCACACGGAACTGAGAGGTTTGATGATGCACCTAGTAGAAATATAGACAGTATGTGTTATTGGATTGTGTACCAAAAACAGACACTGCCAAATGCTTATTTTCTATGCCTTCTGCTATGCCGAGGAGGCATATGAGGTAGCGTAGAGTTTTATTTCGTAGTCGTGAGATTGTATTGAGACAACACATTGGTAGATACAAAAATGGCTATTTGGTATTGTTTATGTCATTTAAGGCAACTGTGCTGAACTGCTCGCTCTGAACTAATAATTATTAACAAAGTAAACATTGTTTTATGTTTGCAATGCTTTTTCACTTTGAATTACGACGTTGCAACATTGTGCATTTTCTTTTACTCGGGTGTGTCATGTTTTCAATATTTATTCTGGCATATTATGTATCAATATGTGTTATATTGTGATCATTTAGATTTAGATTATTTGACACAGTTTTGTGCACATTCTCCAAACATGCTTTTGTTCTTGTTGTTTTCTCTTTTTTTGGTTTCTATGAACTGTGCAATCCATTAAGTTATCCAAGAGCGCTCTGCTCTGTGTTTAACTTCAGGGTTAAATATAATGCCGACTCTTGATTGCTTTGTGGATTCGAAACTATCTCCTCTTCAGTGACGTGTTATCAATTACACCCAACTCGCAAGTTTGCATTATGTGAGACTTTTGCATTGCATCATGAAGGGTAACAAATCTATTGACGTTGTTTTCTTCAGTTGGGGAAAAAATTGTCCATGACGACTTTACAGTTCTATGATTATTTTAAAGTACAGGTTTTTAAAAGTTTGTTACCATAATAAATATATTTAATTTGTGAGTGGTCTTAGAATACACTTTGCTCGTTTACGCACCAAACGAGAACGCATAAGTAAGGAGCATACACTAACCTACAGCTGTGAAACTCACGCTTAAAGCACAGCAGAAGGTGCATTGAACATTATCTTCGCTTTCGGAAGAAACATCAAACGCGTATGTATTTCTGGTTGTCGTAAAGTGTTCTCCAACTTGTAAGAGATTGCAAAATAAGATACAGACTACTTCTTGACCTAAATTATGTTAGAACTTACTCAGTCTCACGTGAAATCTCCGTATTTCTGGGCAATTTTAGTGTGATTTCAATGTGCCCGGCAACGCTTGCAAAAGCTTTAAGATAATTTAAGGTTTAATGTAAAGTAAGCGAGGATGGCTTTTTGTACACTTCACCGTCCCCTATCATTGCACGCTTTTTCATTTTTAACAGACCTTTTAAATTTCGTGTTTCAATTTCTTGCCATCTGAGCATGCCTATATATGTGCGTCCTCGTTTGCATCAGTTATTATGTGTGATTATAAACATGTCTTTCCAGCAACCATGATGTTGGAAAAAGATTTCGATTTGTTTGTACGTTTTATATTTTACTGCTTTCTAACAATATTTAAGAAACCTCGTAAAATTAAGAGTGGAGAAATAAGAAGTTTTTTTTATATCACATTTATTGAGCTAACATTTAAATTTTCTCATTTATTTTGATCTTCGCTTTCCATTTCCTTGCACAGAAAATAATTTTTTCTCTCAGATTTAGGGTTAAATTACTAACCTTAAATAGATGTTGTCTTATGACCGGATGGACTTTGCATTTTGTTTCATCTTGCTTTATCTAAAAATCACGCGATAACAATTGTCGTATTCTACATGCCGCTCAATTAACACTTTTGCGCTCTTAGTAAAGGAGGTTCCTTTCATAATATTCGCAGACAAATCTTTACTTAAAAACACACAGTCCTTTTTGTTATGGCTTGCCATTCCATGCAAAATCTTTCGCAAACATAAATCCACGACGGGCTTTAGTTTCTCATTATTATTTTATTAGAACATTTTCAGTTCGCATAAAGATGAAGGGTAGAAAGTTCCCTCGCGGTACATTACTCTGGATTTAGAAAGGCGGATAAACTATACTGATTTATTTGTACCGACCAAGATTCGAACTTCACTTCGCTTTTCATGGCTCAAGTCAGCTGGTGTGGACTAACGACGTCCTGCGGAATGCGGCGAACGATTCAAAAGTCGAATGGAGCCTGGAGTAATAGCTTCTAACTGCCAACATTCGATCTGGTTCGGACCGAACCGAGACGGTTACTGCACGACCCGGGAGAAATGGGCGGGCCGAGGAGCTCCCGAGAGTCCCACAATGACATTTAAATTAATAGTGCGCCCCGAATGAGGAGATGGATAGGAAGAAGGCTGCACTGGAGAATTGCTTAATAGCCCGTAAATTAGGGCGAAACCGTGGATTGCATCTCCAACTGCACGACTCTGAATTCTAGATGGCTGAGAGTTTATTATTGCCTGTTCGTTTTGCGTGTGAGCACACGCTTGATCAAATGTGTGTATTGAGCTGTGTGCTCATCAGACTGGGTATTAAGATATTGCACACGTGCGTATATTTGAGTCTATGCACATTTTCTGCTGACGAACTCTCGGTTCGTGCATGCCTATTCTGGCCTGCGCGGGCAATTGCGCTTCTTGTCGGGCATCTTCTGTGATACGAGTATTCGAGGATATCCGTCACGCTGAAGTGGCTCAACAGCGACAAGAAAAGGCACCTGAATCCTGTCATCGTGGTTTTGTTTTCAAGGTTCTCTGGTGTAGTAATTATGTAAATCACTTTAAGGGCAGAAACGGGTTGTACATGAAAAGACAACACCTTAAACTTACACACTGCTTCTGAGAGTCCCAAACTCTTGTAAACCCGTTCCAGCAACAATTTACACAGCTGTGTAATCTGTTCCTGGCTGCATGTGGCAAGAAAAATTGAAACAACTTCAGTGATAAGAGGATCACGGCCGTCTTCAGGCGTGTGGGTGACTTCCTGATTATTACAACCACAGAGGTTGTAAGAATGCAAAAATAAAACATTTTCGGTGCTTTCAAGAAAACTACCGAGAATTGGTGTTCACAGATGAGCTACTCGTGAATAGGTCATGAAATTCCTCGACCTCACACTGGAATTGACAGAGATGCACGTAGGCTGGAAATATGAACCAAGTTGAAGCAAAATATTTATTTAATTTGTGCGTGGAAATTCCACAACTATAATACAAAACGTTGCCAACATCACTCTTGTATCGGCCTTAAGCAAATATTGACATCATAATATTGGACAAACTTTTAACACCCAAATTTTCTGCCTACAGGATTCTCGGGATCCAACTGATCTCCTGGTATGCGTGTGTCAAAACATCTTCACAAAACTTAAACGACAATCAGCTGACACAAATGGAAACGAAAAGACAAAAACTCAACAAAAATCGCAGTAGTACATTCAACGTATAACACACAATTTAGAAAAGGTAGCCGCGAGGCAGGACATTATGGACGTGTGCTTTGCACCGAACAAGGCGTATTTTATCT
>JAZHYW010038340.1:0-38199 GCA_037355805.1 Ixodes ricinus
GCAGCAGGAGAGGAGGTGCACTAACGAAGTTATCGGCATTTCCTCAATTGCACGGGTCCCAGGATTTCACGTCCAGTTTTGTCCTTTTACTTGCCACGACGTTTACGCCGTCGAACCCTGCTGAACATTGAGATGCACGACAATAGGTTTGACAACTGTCCTCCTTTTGACAGGCAAATGTCCTCCTGCTGACAGAACAGACACTAGAACATTGAGTGTAGCTACCACAGCCCATTGGGTGGTCACACCAGATCCTTTGGTGTTCCACTGGGATTTCTAGTGTCACACCAGGCATCTCTGGCGTAGTGTGTATTAGCGTAGGCTGTTATTTTTTACTGTTCCAGTTTCTGCAGGATTTAAAATGTCACGAGACCATTACATGGGAACAGGCAGCTTTCTATTAAGCAAAACGGCCAAAACTCAAGTGGCACAATATGTAAACGAAACGTTACTGGAATCTTGTCGGCTAACGTTCCGAAACGTTTTTAATGTAAAAAAATCGACCATCCAGTAATGTTACATTAAAACGTTGCAATAATGTTGGATCATACATTACCTGGATGTTATCTGAACAATGTTACTTGAGCGTTGTGGGATAACATCGTCAAGCGTTGCTAGTGTAAAAAAAATCTACCATCCTCTACACGCTGAAACGTTGCAGTAATGTTAGAGCAATAAGGCTTTTCATGATTCAGTAACATCTGGAAGGTGTTAAGAAAATATCAATACAATGCTGTCAAACGTTAAACACACTTTAGACTGAAAAAGTAGACAATCAGTAAATAATTGAATCAATTCTTTCAGACAGATAATTGAAAAAATATTTTAATTTATCTTTGTCTACATTTTTGTTTTTGTTTTAGTCTTGACTAAATGAGAAATGTCACTGAGAACACCACTAACGGACCGTAAACATCACTTGCTCAATATAAAATAAAACGATGTCAGATGACATGCTAAGTCTCTTAACGAAACGTCTGCTGTCACTACTCAGACATGCAGGAGGTATTTTTTAAGTTCTATTAACAATCCAAGAATTGTAGAGAAAACTCGAAAATTGTACAAGAATGTAATCCCACAATAAACTGCAATTGTCATTGTTTAAAACGTTTGGCGTTATAACACCCAGTGAGTCGGAGGTCCGGTGAATCTTACCCCATGTATAAGGACATAGAGGAGTTTAATGAGGCTTGATTAGAAAATGGCTTATAATTAAAACAGTTACGGAAGAAGATGAAAGTAAAAATGTGTACTGCCAAACAGCCAGTTTCTAACTATCAAATATTCTTGTCCCTTGGCAAAGTTATGAAGCCGCTTGGGCTGGGTTAAGAGCATTGAGCACATTTGCTATGCAATATATAAAGAAAATATAAAAAGAGTGGTGAACAAACACGTAACCTCTTGAACTGCCAGTGCAAATGTTTTGTGTCTTTTCTGTTTGTTCAATGACACCTGCAGAGCTACCCATACCTGAGCAGAAATCGCAGTCTTATGTACCCAATGCGGGACCTGAACAAGTTAATAAATAACTAATAGTATTAAGTATTTCGGGCATATACTGCGGCTAGAGACTGTGGAACGTTCGGACCGTGTTATTAATCATGGGGATTGGAATCATATGTAGCGTGCCCACAACGGCGTACAGTCCCAGCATGGGTGCACTGCAGCGAAGCCTGCTAGCGTAAGCAGGTACATCACATTTAGGAGACACTAATAACTCAGTATCTTGAGGTGAAAGAACTGGTACACTGGTAGCTAGGAAGCAAAAGTGATCGTAAATAAATGTATTTGAAATATAAACCATTTTACAAGTTGCAGGCTGCTCATCATACAGTTTCATAAAGATTACTAGGCGCCACATAGAATAGTAAACAATCTCATGACCAATCACTACCGGAATTGCAACTAATTAAGCTGATTATAATCACTTAAAACTAAAGTTGCTCAAGCTTGTGAACAATTGTCAGCAACTGTCGCCCTGTCTCTTTGTTATCTAGTTTCTCTAAAGCTTTTGAGATGACGCCGCATAATCGTCTTTGCAAATACTTCAGTCAAAAATTTGTCCTGAACAACACGGATTCTTGAAGGGCAAGTCGGTGGAAACAAATTTGTGCACATTCTTAGATTATGCTGTGCCATTTGTTTTCATGACCATCAACAAGTAGACGTCATCTACTTTGACATGTCGAAGGCGTTCGACAGGGTCAGTCATGATCGGCTCCTGCGAAAACTAGATGACTACGGCCTATGTTCAACGTAATGTAATTGGTTTAGGAGCCACCTCAGCCATCGTACAAACCGTGTTCGTGTATCGGGATTTATGTCCAAAACCTTTATTTCGTCGTCAGGGGTGCCTCAGGAGACAACTTAGGTCCACTTTTGTTTTTAATCCTTGTGAACGACATTGTATCTTCTATTAAAAATTCTAAAGTGCTTTTATTCGCCGATGATATCAAGTTGTTTCGTCATGTTAGTTCACATTCTGAATGCACACTTCTTCAAAGCGATGTCGACAACAATGCTCGGTGGTGCTTTGATAATGATCTACTGCTCAATGGACATAAGACACAAGCTATAGGTCTCTGTAGAAAGCGAAAGCCGCTTGCGTTCAGTTATATCTTGGATGGCGTCGTCATCAAACGAGTGTGTGTGGCTCGTGATCTTGGAGTTTTTATAGATAAGGCATTGAATTTTAATCATGACGTGTCGGTCACATGCAACGCATCACTTAGAACATTGGGAGCAATTTCACGTTTCACAGGACTATTCTCTTCTTATGCATGTATCGCTCGTTTATTTTGTTGTCTAATTCGCTCAAAACTCGAGTTTGCATCTATAGTGTGGAATTGTATAAATGATACAGCATCTTGCGCTATCGAGCGTGTACAGAAGCGTTTTATTCGCATCGCTTTCGATCGTTTTTTTGACGTAAGTTTTATTATAATCACGATCGGCTGCTCAAGAGACTTGGTTTATGTACTTTGTTTGACAGACGGCGATGTCGGGATATCTTGTTTTTACACAAACTTGTCAATAGGCTTGTTGATTGTCCTGTCTTGTTAAGCGCTGTATGTTTTCACGCCCCACCACGTTCGAGCCGTAATCGCAACCTTTTCTATCGATCCATGTTTAGATGCGGAGCATCTCTTGCTCAGGTCTATGTCCCGCGGCGTCGTAGTCCGCACTCACACTACGCACTGCCGCAACTCCCTCACTTCCTCTCTCCAACAGCTGCGCGTTACTCTCTCCGCTGTATCTCTCTACCAGCTGCGTGCACTTCGCGTGCGTTCGCTTCTACTCCACCGCGCGCGCATATGTCTCCCTCTCAGTCTCCTCTCCTTCAAGTGTGAATATAAGTAGCGGTAGCGCGCTGCGCGGTTCCCCGAGAGATGTGAAAGGAGGATAGTTTGGGCGCGCGGGTCGCAGCGCCACGCCAGAGCTTTCCAGTGGGGTGGGCTTCCCCGCAACTCTGCGGCTGTCGTCTGCTAGTGTTTCTCGGCCCTCGCGTCCGCCGCAGCCCAAATCCGGCCGGCCAAAGGAAATCAGTCAAGAAGGAATAAATAAATTACGATCCGCGATGCTCCGCATCACCCCGTAGTTCCCCTCGGGAAGATGGTGTAATTTCACGTCTCACCTAAAACGAATGCAGCATGATTTGAATAAGTTGGATTGGAATTCGCTCCTAGAAATATTCAGTGACAAGGCAACTTTTTGGCGTAATCTAGAGAATATATTGTTTGCATAATCCCAGTAGTTTGCAAATTTGAGCGTTTTTTTTTCTTATGGGGTATTTGTATTTTCAGTGCCTCTTTTTATTTTACTTTATCTTGGTTGTCAGATGTCGCTATGTGTTCTATGTTTGTTTTGTGAGTTCTTTTTTGGGATAGCTATGTTTTCTCAGTGCTTATACTTTTTATCTTGTCGGCATTTGCTGTGTACCACACAAAGGCCCTGCGCTGTTTGTGGACACATAAAACAAAGACTATTATTATTATTATTATTATTATTATTATTATTAATATTATTATTAAAAGTTCTAGCAATACAAATATGATATACACACCATCAAATAAATTTATTTCGCCATACCTTAGGCTAAAATCATCATGTAAGCAAAAACAGGTTACCAGCATTGTATATTAAAAATGACCAGACCAGCTGAAACACGCAAACATAAAGTTGCAGCAATACAAAACAAGCATATGCTTCATCAGATTAAAAATGTCAACTTCATTATCCCTTATGTCAAACCATCCTTGCGCGAGAACGCGTACCACAGTTGACAGCTTTGGAAAATAAAAGTTACTAGCAAAAAATATCAGCAGGTGCTCAATAAAAGTCGGATTATTGACTAACCAACCTGAGGCTTATTAAATAAATTAAGAGAAAATTTAAATGTTGGAAGCAGTTAAAAACTTGCAGCAAATAATATAAAATACATGCTCCTTAAAATGAAAAAAAACTCCCTTAATCACCACTTAAATAAATCTGTCTTTAGCTAGAATGCAGGAATAAATGTTATTTATACCATCGTTCTAAATTAAAATGAATCGGTGAAAAAAACGATGTAAACAGCAAGTACTTGACAGTTATATAAAGGCTGTAAAAAAGAACAATAAATGATTAGATATGAAAGCTTCCCGATTTACGAGGCATGAAATTGGAGATGTCTCATTTCCAATTTCAAGCTGGAACAGTTAGCTAAATAATAAAATAAGTAAAACTGTTCAAATAACGCATACTGATAAATAATAAGGAGCAAAATACTGCGGACATTCAGAACTGCAGAAAAGCAAGGTAAAAACATGCTTATAATGCAATTAAATGCAAAGGTGCAAGCAAGCTGGACCAGAATGACAAAATAATCCATGGACAAGAGGGACAAAGGTTGTATTTCGATATTTGTGTTTGTCCTTTGTCGCTCTTGTTCCTTTTATCCAGGGAATATGTTCGTCAAAATCATGCTTGTATTTTTCTCCTACGGTAGCCTGCATATAACTCTTAGGAAGAGGCACGCTGCTCCTGCAAAAGTGACGCAAAATAATTAGTTGCTTTAAGATTGCTTGAGAGAGTGCTAATTAAGTAACTTGTTTACACGGAAGTGGAAGGAATACTTGCTTCTCTAAGCAGCACCGAGTTACTTAGCCAGCTGTGAGTTTGCAAACACCTTAATCTGAGACCAAGTATCAAGTAGCAGGGACCCTCAAAGGCGCACTTCGGCTATAGAACATAACATATCTGGTCGCCATTCTGAATACGACCGCTACGTCATCTCTTCAATATTCCCACCTATATATACTAAAGCAATCCTTTAATAGAGTTTTTTAATGAAGTGCAAGGAGTTCCTTCGGGGACAACCATTCTGAATACGACCGCTACGTCAGTCGTATTCAGAATGGTTGTCCCCGAAGAAACTCCTTGCACTTCATTAAAAAACCCTATTAAAGGATTGCTTTAGTTTATATAGGTGGGAATATTGAAGAATGACACGGGGAATGAACTTGTATTTTAATAAGTTTCTGTTAGTTTTGTATTCAGAGGTAAACTAATACAAATTAGAATACTCTGGTTGTGTTGTTCCATATTATGCGTTTATATTTTCTTCGGTGCATAAAGGACTAACATACAAGTTTCGCTTTCATTGGTGCAGTATTTTTCCTTAATGATTTTTTGAATAATTTGGCACTTTAGAAACACCTGCTGTAAAAAGGCTGGGCACACCGGTGAGTAGCTAATGAAGATTTTTATTCTAGTCTCGTTTTAATTTTTTAATGAAGTGACTAACAACTATATTCACAAAAGTATTAAACATCAAAACATCGTGTATTATTGTTTACTTCAATTAAGAATTTATTTTTAAAGTGTTACTATGTTGTAAAGTCGAGACAACTATTCCTTTGAATAAAATTCAGGCTACCACATAATGAAAAAAATTACGCCGTCAATGTCAAACAAATTTAAAATATCAAGACAATTTATTTGTCCGAGCTGTCGCATGAGGAACCCATTCATAACAACCTAGATGACATCGTCGTCTTGGACAAAAACAGCAGGCTCGCCATTGTCTTCCTTCTATTAGAAGCATATGCGCACAGCACCTATTTCAAAAATATAGTACACGGAATACAGAAGCAAGTGAGTCTATCTCAAGATATGGTGCCCTTTTACAGTTATGTTGCACTAGTGCCAGAGCAAGGCATGTGACAACACTCCGCCTGAGGGAACTCCTCTGAGGCACAGCCACATGCCTCAGTCCGACGCCCTTATTGGCTTGCGGGAGTTGTCGCTTTAACCGTTTGCCATGTGCTCACACTTCTGTCGAAATATTCCCAATCGTTTGCTAGTCCTGTGCAGTGTTTATAAAACTATATTGATGAGCTTTCTTTGAGAATTTTAACGTCATGCGCTGCCAAATTATTTTACGCCCATTGTAGTGAATAAATGAAGAAATATACTTAAGAGCGGGTCCAAGAACAGCCTACAGATGACCTCAGCAAGTTTGTTAAAAAATGAAGTGCCAATATGCAAAATCTTAGTCTCCAGATTCGCTCCAAGAAGACTCTTCATGAGTGGAATACACAGAAATAGAAAGCATATAGGAGATGTTCTAATATTTCATTTATTGAAGGATTTTAAAAATATTTTTAGTGCTTTTAGTAACAGCATATATTGTACAAGTCTCTGTGGCTCAAGCGATTGGAGATATATTAAGCTATGCCACAGAGAAAACAAAGAGCTTCAGCTCTCTTCTATGTGTGACAAAAACTCTTGCAATTAGCAATTTATATGTGACAGGGGTCAGAACAGGGTTGGAGTTGTGAATACGAATACATTTGAATATTACAAAAACATCTCAACATTAGGTACTTGGCAGATTTAAGAATCATCCTCAAAACTTGCTTTTTTTAGAAAGTTCACAACAATGCTGACTCATAAAAAACATAAACTGAAATAACAGTTGTTGCTTTCACTTCCAGCTGAGACACCTCTGAATGACATGTGTAGTCCCTCATACATATCACAAGAGCCAGAAAATGAAGGACCCTTATGGGCTTTCTTCCTTCCCCGGCCGGTTATGCAGTACCTCCATGACAGGCTATCAGTCATGAACCCTTTCATAACTTGGAGGGTCTCATCAGGGATTCAGGAGCCCTCAATAAGGGAACAATAAAAGACCGTAAAAGGGTGTTATTAGGGAACATATTCGGCTAAATGTATTTTATATGTAAGGACTATCTTACAAATTTCAATGAACACTCAGGGATAGTCGAATATTCAGCTGTTGGAAACAGGCGATCAATTATATGATAATATATTCGGCATTCACTTGAAATCTAAGTCAACTGTTTCAAAATACCAAATCATGCCGTGTTTCCAAATATTTCGCTCATTTCTCTAGGTGGCGCAAGCCGCCACCTGACTGAAAGGGCTAAGCTGAAGACGACCGTTAGCGATTATTGGCTTCACAAGCCGCGCCGCTATCAATACTTCTAAATGATGTCAGGGAAACAAGAGTTCTGGGCGCTATGCAGTATCTGGGCTTTCTGGGTCCCATTGTTCGCGCTCGGCAGACACCAGTTCAAATGAGTATTTTTATGTGAAACTCTTCTGTTGGGGTTGAAGTACTCCGTAAATCCTGTTGGTAATTTCTTGATACTCCCACTGGAATGACCATGATCCTGGTCAGCCACATGAAGAGGCATCCTGGCAAGTAACACCTAAGTAGACATTCATGAATTCGACCTTAAGTAGGCTGAAGGAAAGCCCGTGGCCGTTATCTGCTTCTACGGTCTTCAGCACAGGACTGAAACCAGCAGCATCAAAGATGAAGGAAAGTATTAAAAATATTGGTCCGAGGGATTAGCTGTGTGATTTCAGAGCACAATTTCCTTTCACGCAATATGTTTCAAATGCTTTTATTTTCTGCTTGTATATTACAAGAAAATGTGAATTACAGATTCAAATTAGAGATATGTTAAGCAACCTGCGTTCCTCAATGAGAACCTGCGAGTGTTGAAGGGATACATGAGGCACACAATGTGCCATTCCTTGACAGTGTGAATAAAATTTAGATTGAGATTGAAAAGCATCGACTAATTTTGGAGATGTTCTTTCTATTTAGAATTTTTGTACGGCGCCAACTAGAATTGCTGAAATGTTTTGACGCACCCTTTAAGAAATTTTGAGGTGTTGGAGATGTTCGTCAAAGTCTTCTAGGAGCCGGACGTACCCATCAAGAATTCCTCAATGATGTAAGAGATCCGTTATAGTTTTTGAAAGGCCTGTAGGGCTCTGTTCCAATCCTTTCCGCGATATAACAGTACCAAACAAAATAGTTTTAACGGGTATGTGGTAGCGATCACGTGACCCTTCACAATATATGCTTCGGGAAATCTGCTTGCACGTTTTTCTTCGGGAGGCCCTAACGAAACTTGGAAATTAAGGAGACGCTCCCCGTCCGTATCTTGCCGTGACATTGGCTACCGCGGCCCCATCGCAGTGTTCGTGTGTTCTGTGTAAGTGTTTCAAGGGCTGAACAAGAAGCGCCCAAGGACGCCAAGTCCTCCCTCACGAAGGAGAGAGGGTGCTTTGGAAAAAAAAGGGGGACTTCTTTCTGTTCGCTTGAAGATCGCCTGTTTTTAGTGAGTCGAAATACAGCCTTCGTAAGAAGCTAGTAGCCCGGCTTTGTTCACCGTCAACGAGCGCAAACTAAATGCAGGACAACGAGCGGGCGCGCAGTGTTGGTTTTCCAGTCCCATGCGTGGGGCCTATCTTCTAGAGCAGCTGCGTTTGCGGACCAAGACGGTCTCTCAGTGCTGATGGTTTCGCGCCTCTTCGTCCGTCCGGCTTCAGAAGCATCCAGCGAGGCGGAAAATACGCCGGAGACGAAACCGTCACTATGCTCAAGATTTCTCAACCTCAGCGGATGTTGATTGCGCGTTCGTGGCTTTCGCTAAACGTGCTACTGACCGTGTGTATGTGTGCGTGTGGTGCACCTGCTCTCTTTTATGATTGGGACAACCATACAGTTCAGGAATTTACCCAGCGGCATTGTGAATACCTAGATAGATTTTTTTTTTGCGACTAGGAACTTGGTTGTTTTGGGTTTGATTGCTTTCATCTACGGCTGCTTGAGCCCGGGTCTGAGCAAACGTTGGTTCTTATCGTCTTTTTGAGGTACAACATGCATGTAAAACTCAAAATCACGAATAAATTTCATAATAACGTTTTTATCTGAGTTTTTTGTTCTATGGTACATTTGGGCGTCTAAATGGTTGAAGGGCGGAGGTGGTTTGAAAGGCTGACAGGGTATAAGTAAGGCATAAAGTGCTGAAGGGGTTTGATGGGCTGAAGGTGTTTGAAGCGCTGAGAGGGTCCCGTTAAGCTATTGAAACAGTTGAACTTGAAACTAATAACTAACATCTCTGACTTGTATTTCATTCTAACACCGATTACAGCGTTCCTAACATTACACAGAATTATATTATATGCCATGAGGTACTTTGCTTCTAATTTACTTTACCAGTGTGGTGCAAATGACAAGTATTCGAACGGTTAAGTTTAAATCAGTCAACGCAGATTGCTATTCGCACCGAATTTGATTCGAGCCTAAAATTCCACGTTCGCCCATGCCTAGAAAACTCGCATTACCTGTGTAAGAATATAGTCTAGATAAAATTATTGCGAGAAAAGCCTTTCTTCTAGATAAACATATTTTTATGCATGGCACCCAGTGAACTCGTATTTCCATGCTCGATTGATTAAGCCCATCCATATCAAGTTGTCATACCTTATCTCAAAAATACATTACTACATGTATCTAGTGTAAACCTAAATTTTTCAATCGAACATTTTGACGATATAAAGGCTATTTACATTTATCAAGCAGTGACACTGCCATATTTAAGCATTTATGGGTAGTATAAACAATATATGCGACAGTTTTGTAAGAAGGAGTACAGCCGAAAAATAAAAACGGCTTTAGAATGCATATGCAGAGCTAAGAACATACAAGGGCTTCTTTTTTTTCGAAGGGTGTCTTTAACGCCAGTATTTCCTTATGGATGCCCAGTGGCGGACGCTGGAAGGTGTTAGGCTGAAGAGGAGAATGTTCGAAGTGTTCCTCCTGTTCTCCAGCAGACGTGGTTTCAGCCGTTTCAGAATGTTTCCCTTCTTTTCTCTCTGTGCGATATTAATTCAGCTGCAGGAGCACCTGTTGCTGGAACACTGAAAATTAAAGGAATGCTGTTTTAACTGCAAAACATGTTTATGAACTAGTCGACAGACTTTTAGGGCAATCGCATTTTGTTGTTCGTGCACTTGCTTAAACAATGCAGTGTCACTCTAATATCTTGATCCGCACTCTTAATGATAAATTTTTTTTCTACTGAAAATGTTTTTGTAATGCTGACTAAAACACTAAAAGAAAAACAAACAAAACAGAAAAAAGCATAAACTTCTTGATGGGAGGCGTACATGCGCCAAACATATTGACCAAAGCTTACATAAAGGAATGTTTCAATAGCCGCGCTTACGTGAATGCGACTTCAGCGCATCGACTCCAATCATCATTGGAATGAAGCCGACGCGTCAACGTTTACATGGATGCGCATCAAGTGCTACGCGAAAGTGGCGCCACGCCGTGTCAAATTTCAAATTTAAAACGGGGTTCCCGAACCAGCTGCACAACATGACACGTTTTCCGGTGTTTCGCGCGCGGAGGCCCTTTCCAGGCGTTTGACTTGCGTAAAGGTTCTGCCCGATGTCTTCGATGTTTATGCAAGAAGTTACGTGACGCAAGAAACATACACCGCTCTATGGGCGCCACCACCCTTCGTCTCGCCAAACCTAGCCAACCACGACTGGAGCCTCAGGCCGGTAGGCACTGGTGCATACAGGGACCACACCGAAGGAGGAGCTGCTCGTTCTGTGGTACCATGAAGCGCTCGAAACCCTCGGTGTCGATCGTGCTTGCGACGAAGCGTATAGGTCTCCCTCGGACGCCCAAGTAGTAATTCGCAAAGCTTGGACGTGGGCCGTCCTCGCCGAGCAGCTCAGTTATACCCCGCTCACTTATAATTGCAATAAAAGCTCGCGTTTCGTCTCGGAAAAAAGCTGCGGGCGACCACACGGGATCTCTCTCCGCCGCCGCCGCCGAGCTTGTCGCCGCCATGTTCTCAGCTGATCACTCGCTCCCGCAGCAAGCACCTGCCTTTAACTAAAACTAAACAAGTGTGCAGGCGAGCTGGTTTAATACTGGCATGCTAACTCAGGAACGGGTAAAGAACGGGGCGGAAAAACCAAAAAAATTAAACACTCAAAGTGGGGGCTTTGTGTTTGTCCGTCCCGGTTTTGCCCACTCCTGGGTTACCTTCCCATAATCCTCCCCGTGCCAAAATGCGAAGTGACCTCCGTTTACATGGCCCGAATGAATGCGACATTCGCCGTCTCGAGCCACCTTCGTTTAGCGACTTGAATGCGATGTGCTTTACTAGCGCATTATGCCGTTTACATCACCGCATTGAATGCGGCAACTGGATTAGATGCGACTAAGTCGCTTTCATGAAAACGGGCTAATGTCAATGTCGTACGAAACAAAAGAATGCCAATATGGAAGTGCATTAATTACAATTTCGGTTGTCCATGAATAAAAAAATCATGAAATGAAGTTGGCAATCTTACGTGTAAGTTTTTGCTCAGGCTCTAAGCCCGTTCTGGAGGTTGAAGAGCTGGATGTGTGTTTGGTCGTTCCTCCAGACGAGGCAATCTTGGCGGAGGAGGCGGGCGGAGGAATTCCGAGCACGAAAGGGTTGCAGAATTGTCAGTGCCTACATCTTGTCTTTAGGTATCCTCATCCTCAGCTGAGAAAATATATGTGCATCGGTTATTTCCTTTTTTCCTTTCTCCAGCCCTTCATCATTCATTGGTAGGTCGGACGTCTCCAACTCTTCGTTTGCATCACCGTATGTCACTGAAACATAAAGCCGACCACACTAGTTCCTAAAAACAAGGCTATTTCCACATCCCAGCCATATACCCATACCAAAAGTGCCATGCCATAGCCGACTTAGAGTTAACTAGTGCCCACGTTAAGTTTAAAGACAACCCGATAAAACAAACTTAATAAAAATGGGACATAGACCAATGTGTGCAGGTCACATGAGGTCCATTATGCACATTCCATAAAGATTGAACCGTAACAGCTGCATAAATATTGTTGTACAGAGCGCGACACTGTTAGCGCGAACAATCGATCGCCGCTTTTTGCGGTTTTTCTCTTTGAAACCAAGGGATGTCATACAAGTTATTATGGCTACGGAAAGGGCTCATTTCGTTCTATAATGTAAGCGATAAACTTTCGTGCTCCCTAATACCATTTAGAAGTAAAATGCGAAAATGCGCCCATGTCGTGTTCGCGCTAACAGTGTAGCGATGTGTACATCCAGATGACCTAAGCGCATAAGATAGAGGCAGTTTCCTGAGGGGTAACCAGCCTACCTAACTAAGGGTCTCCAACGGTACTTCATGTCTGGCAACATGATTCTTCTCAGCATGCATCCTCCTATATAAATAGATTGCCTCCACACTGTGTCATACAACGTCTTTGTTTATAGGCGATTATTTATTTATTTTACTTTTCCGTTGCCCCTAAACAGTCCTGTAGGCCTACATAAGGGTGCACTTTTGACAATTACATGCAGTTTTGCATTAAAAGCATGCACGCAAACGCATGCATAATTTGAAGAAACCAAAAACGTGAAATATAAATGTAAATGAGAAAAAGTGCATAAAGTTGAAAACAACACTGTTTGCTAAAAAAGACTGATACAAGAGAGCGTCACATTATAAAAGCATTAGCAGAGACCGCATACTAAAACTTTCCCGCAAAAAGATATCTACTTCGGGCGTGTTTGCGACATTTGACATGCTAAAATTATACTGGATACGTTCAATGGGTCTTAAGCTTTTTGGCTCAGAGGAACCGAAAACACGATGGGAGCGAAGAGACCTGCCAGGTACAGCAATGAAAATGGATGAGGTTAGCTTGGGGCAATCAATTAAACCGTGGAGACATTTTGTGTAAAAATAAAAAGTCTCGTGTCTGCCTCCTTTCGGAGAGGCAGTGCAGGTTTAAAATCTTCAACAATCGCTCATGGCTGAAATAAATTCGCCTGTTGAAATAACGATCGTAAAGCAGTCGAACAAACTTCTTCTGTACATTTTCAAGTTCATTCGAGTTTGTCTGGTTTAAACGATTCCAAACAACGCTGGAGAAATCCAGTTTAGACAGGATGAGGGATCGGTACAAATACAAAAAGCAAGAATATCCCCTAAAGTTTCCAGTCATTCTGGTTGTCGCGCCCAAAGTACGGTAGCATGTATTGCTCAAGTATGCCACATGATCAGAGAATTTAAATTAACTGTCCAAGAAAACTCCTAGATCTCGTACAACTGAAACGCGCTCAATCGAGCACTTGTTCAAAGTGTAGTCAAAAGTGTTAAAGAAATGTTTTCACGAAAAGAATATGACTTTTGTTTTAGCCGGGTTGAGAATCAGGCTGTTGTCCTTGCACCAGTTCTGCCAAAGCTGTAATATCTTGCTGTAGTTTATCGCATTCAGAAATGTCAACAATAGCTTGAAAAAGCTTAACGTCATCGGCGAATTGTAACATTTCCGAGTGATTTATGCATGAGCAAATATTGTTCACGAAGATGTTGAAAAGCAGAGGCGATAGGCTAGAACCCTGCGGGGCTCCCGATCTGGAGAGGTACGCGGTTGATTGTGCACCACCGTATGAAACAGAATTCCATCTTTCAAGAGTCGGCACGGGAACAGCAACGCGATGCGGCTCGCTAACACCGTGCGCTTGCTTGTGCAGGTCATGGCATGCATCCAGTCCATCGGAGCCAGTACGACACTTCCGCGATCCCAGAGCCACTGTTCAACGACGCACGGATACAGCTGTGATACCACTATCATCGAACCTTTGTGCTTTCTACCGGACGGTTTGTGCCAGAACCTCCCTCTCCCAAGCAAGGCAACTGCATCGACACACGCATCATCGTCTTCTGATATCTACTGCCGGCATCTGCTCGGCTCCTCCAGTGGGCACGGGAACAGCAACGCGATGCGGCTCGCTAACACCGTGCGCTTGCTTGTGCAGGTTAGTACTTGTTCCACCCTTTGTACGCAAAGAAATCTAACAATTTATGCTTGATGTTGTTCCCGTGCCCTGGGATTTTGCTGTCTTTGCTTGAGCAGTGTGTTGACGCGGTCGGCCAACTTATTCTACTGTCCGGGGACATAGAGCTGAATCCAGGCCCCATGCGGTCTCAGGTGTCTCGGGAACTAGGTTCCATGACAGAGGCACAACTAAAACAATTTAATGATATGTTCATTCTCTTACAAAGTGTCAATGCGCGTACGATAAAAATGGATAATGAACAGTCGGACCTAATCAAATCCGTAAATGAGATTAAAATAAATCAGAAGTCAATTCAGGGTAAAGTCACGGAAATCGATGAGAGACTATCTGCAGTCGAGACTAAAAGCACCGCTTGTGAGGTCGTCCAACAAGAGATAGTAACGTTGCGTCAACAAGTTGCATCCCTTTTAAATGATAATTCCACGTTGAAGGTTAGTCAAGCAGAACAAGAAGATAGGTCTCGACGTGATAATTTGCTTTTTTATGGCTTGGATGACGCTCAGTCGGAAACTTGGGCTCAAACCGAAGGTGAATTGCTGAATGCTATAGCGACTCCTCTCAACCTGGTCATTCCCAGTGACACCATTAAACGAGCGCACAGGCTTGGCGCATTCTCAGTCAATAAATGCAGACCGATCATAGTCAAATTCTTGTCATTTAAAATGAAGCAACAAATCGTATTCTTAAGTGCTAAGCTGAAGCCTAGCGGCATAACTGTCAGCGAAGATTTTTCACCCGCTACGAGACATGCTAGGAAGAAGCTTGTAGAATTGGGCAAATCACACAACGGTACATTTAAATTGCGCTATAACAAGCTCTTTATGAACAACAAGTGTTTTAGTTATAATCCCCTTATCAACAGTGTCTGTGAGCTTGCAAACACGTCTAGTACTCAGGATTATCAAAAGCCAGCTGATAACGACGTAAGTGATTCGGCGTCAAATTCCCGGCAATGATAAGTCGTGAGGGGCAGTGGCTTGTCATCGTTGCCAAAGCAAGTTTCTGTTCTGTTTACTAATATTAGTAGCATTCTTTCAAAGAGGGACGATTTATGTTCTGTTATCTATTCCACTGATGCTGAAATAATCGTTTTGACTGAAACCTGGCTTTCCGCAAAGGTTGATAACGGCGAACTTTTCAATTGTAACAAGCGTTTCAGTGTGTACCGACATGATAGAGGTCAAAAGTGCGGTGGGGGCGTCTTGATTGCTGTGCCTGACTGCTTTTAATCATCCCTCGTTGATATAAGTAACAACTTGGAAATTGTGTTTGTTCATCTTCGCTCGCGCCACTCTGGGTTGATTTTGGGAGCCTGTTATCGTCCCCCGTCCAGTAGCCCTAACTTCGCTCAAGATTTACATGATGCTATCAACAAAGTTTCTGTTCGTTTTCCTAGTCTCCCACTAATTTTATTGGGCGACTTTAATTATCCCAACATAGTGTGGTCAAGCGAGCGACCATTTTCGAATCCTTTTTCAAGGGAATGTTACGACTTTTTACTAACAGTACTACACACAAAAGAAAGACACTTACGCAGCGCTGTTCTTGATTTCAATTTTTCGCAACTCGTTACACAACCTACGAGAATCACTTCATCTACATCAAGCATTCTAGACCTTATTTTTTCTACTGTGCCCGACATTGTTTCTTCTGTATCCTGCCTGCCTGCCTTGAGTGACCACTCGTTGATTCATTTTGAGCTTAACGTTACAGTATCTTGAATTGCTGATAATACAAAACGCGTCAGGGATTATAAGAGAGCGGACTTCGAATCCATTAATCGTGAGTTGTGCCTTTTCTTAGATGACTACTTACCACAATTTTCGTATCGCTCCCTGGAAGAAAATTGGCATCTATTTAAATGTAAAGTTGATTCTCTCATGAGCACTTTCATACCGCTAAGATTCGTTACTTATAACTGTCAGTCTCCATGGTTTAATCAATCCCTTAAACGAATGTCTAACAAGAAGAAACGCCATTTTCGATCTGCGAAAAACTTAACTCTCAGCAGCGTTGGGACGCTTATGCCTCCGCAGCTAGTGCTTATTAGACAGCCATTACGAACGCCAAAGATGTGTTTTTAATGTTACCTTGCCCAGCATGCTGGTTAATAATCCTAAACAATAGACCCTTTTAGCTTTTGCCGCGCCATCCAGCGGCGCCGATTCCAAACTATGCGAACTCGCTGGGAGTGGTCACGTGCGCCGCTCCGGCGCGGCCGCGGCCGCCATTATGTGGTATATGGTCGCTGAGGTCAGCACTCTGTAGAGCCACCCTAGCGCCTTTCAAAGCTTTGCGAAGGCAAGACTGAAAGACATAATCTCTTTTATTCTCGCAATTTCACCGCGACCAAGAAGCTTCAGAATCAGTGGCGGTCTGTGCGAGTATACCTGGGCCTGACTAGGACCAGTACGCCTCTTCAAAGCCATGAACATTGCAACCCGATATCGTTCATGGCTTCTTTTACCGCTCATTCACACTGGAAGCAGATCCGCGTTCGCAAAGCGGCTGCGAACGCAGTACAATTTCACGCGCATTTGATGTCATCAAATGCGCGTGAAATTGTACTGGATCTTTATACAACCGCGTTCGCAACCAAGTAACGTTGTTTGCAACCGCTTTGCGAACGCGGATCCGCTTCCAGTGTGAATGAGCGGTAAGTCAGGATATGCGCGTGCACAAGGATTCATTGTGATAGCTCGCGCAGTAAATAAAAACTATACTTCGTTTCAGCTTGGGTCCAGACGCAGCCGATGCTACAAGCGCGAGCTCGGGGCTTTCAGAGTCCCTGCCAAGCACGCGCGCCCGTGCAGTGCAAGCACTGTTCAGGGCCACAGGCTCGCGCTTGTAGCATCGGCTGCGTCTGGACCCAAGGTGAAACGGAGTATATCATAGCTACGAGCACACGCGCACAGCTCTCCCCGTGGATACTTCATTCTGGCGTGGCGTCTGGCAATTCTGAAATTCAGGTACTGTCTTCTTCCAGGTGTACCATTCTCTTCCTTCCCGGGTGATCCGTTGTTCGAAGCAACCGAGAAATCGTTATAAAACGTCAGGGGGAAAACATAACACGAAAGATACACGGCTATAGGCTGAAGCAGTTCAGACAGACTGGCTACCTCTCGAACGTTGCTGGTAGCCACCACTTCTTGGTGCAACAAGATGTTCCAACCCCACTGTAAACAACTTAATTTTCGCGAGGACCTATTTTTCGCGAATTTCGAAACTTAAATAATATCGCAAAGAATAGATTAAAAAAAATTCACCTATAATAAGGAATATTAGGCGTACCCCTCCAAATCGCAAAATATTGTGTCCGTCAAATATTCCCTAACCCACACTTCGTAAAATTTCTGAAATATTGAAGCCGCGAAAATAGAGTTAACAGTATTTGCTTTCAACTTTGCCGAAAGGCGCAAGAGGAGAGCGTCGTGTCGAAGACCGCCACTGCCGCCAGAGCAAACGTTCTTTATACTGATGCTGCCGAAGACGCGATAAGGGACGCGATCATGCAAACGTCGAAAGCGATGGCGTGACAAGCAACTCAATCGTCGATGTAAACCGCATCGCCAACGAAGACGCGAAAGTGACTTCATCGCCGATGTGGACAGCGTCGTCCACAAAAATGCGACGGCCTGTCTCAGTCGCGATGTAAGAGCGAAGCCACGAAAACAGTCGCCGTTTCGTGCGGAGGTGCTTCCTCGTAAACTCAGTCACAAACTTGAACTGCGCATTCGGTCCTGGTCCACGATAACCAATCAGGACCCGCGGCGGTGGAGCTCGCGATCGTGGGCGCATACCACATAATGGCAGCGGCTTGTCCGATCATAGTGGCCAGCCGCACTTCCGAGCGCCGTCAAGGCAGCGGCTCATTGTTGCCGAGAGCAATTTCGGAAAGGGTCTATTCTGGAATTCTGTAAATAAGAATGATAAGTGTGCCGTACCTCTCAAAAATACTGATGGTGGTGATATTCCTAGCAGTGATTGTGCCAGTTTCTTCAACGAAATGT
Organism: Ixodes ricinus; assembly: GCA_037355805.1. Classification (NCBI taxonomy): domain Eukaryota; kingdom Metazoa; phylum Arthropoda; class Arachnida; order Ixodida; family Ixodidae; genus Ixodes; species Ixodes ricinus. The sequence continues at coordinate 18,218 of JAZHYW010038340.1, forward strand.
TTGTGTTGGCGTTCTCTTCCTCTCAGATTTCTTGTATTTCTGAATTTTCTACCAGTGCATATTTTCCAATGGATCCAATTTGTATTGACACTATAGGCATAACCAATGTGATAGATACTCTCAAATTGTCCTCGTCAGCTGGCATTGACAACATCAATTCTAAATTTTTGAAAAATACGAAACTGTACAGCGCAATTATTTTATCCAAACTTTTTGAGCAGTCTTTGGAGCTTGGTTCTATCCCCGACGATTGGAGGATAGGGAGAGTGATTCCTTTGCATAAATCAGGTGATAAACATTCTCCAGCTAACTATCGTCCCATCTCAATTACTAGCATACCCTGTAAAATTCTTGAACATGTCATACACTCTCATCTTGCTAATTTCTTAGAGTCTAACTCTTACTTCAGTAATGTTCAACATGGCTTCCGAAATCATTCTCTTGTGAGACTCAGCTCTTGTGTTTCACCCATGACCTTCATTCCATTCTTGACCGCGGGTCTCAGGTAGACTGTATTTTCCTAGATTTTTCTAAAGCCTTCGAGAAGGTCCCTCACTCCCTCCTTATTCAAAAGCTTTTCAAACTTAATTTAGACCCTAATGTCGTTGCATGGCTACGTTCATTTCTTACTAATCGATCGCAGTTTGTAACTGTCAATGATGTGGATTCCCAACCTTCTCCAGTCACCTCAGGTGTTCCCCAGGGCTCTGTTCTGGGGCCCCTCTTATTTATTATCTATATTAACGACCTACCTAACAATGTATGTTCATCTGCCAGTCTGTTTGCAGATGACTGTGTTATTTATCGTGAAATTACTAATGACTCTGACATATCTCTCCTTCAGTCTGATGCTAACTCTATATCTGAATGGTGTAGTTTGTGGTGCATGAAATTAAATACTGCTAAATGTAAATACATGCGTGTGTCTCGTCTTAACGCAACACGTCCTGTTTACTCCATTGATAACGTTCCTCTTGAGTATGTAACATCCTACAAGTATCTTGGAGTGCACATAACTTGTGATTTATCCTGGAAAACTCATATTGATCATATCGTTAACAATGCTAATCGCATGCTTGGTTACCTTAAAAGAAACCTTTTTCTCGCGCCTATGTCATTGAAATTCATTCTTTACAAAACCCTTGTTCGGAGTAAGCTTGAATATGCTGCGTCTATCTGGGACCCCGGTCTTGAATTCCTCATTTCTGAATTAGAATCCGTCCAAAATCGTGCTTCCCGCTTTATTCTTTCTAATTATCATCGTACCGCCAGCGTAACCGTAATGAAAACCAGTTTATCCTTGCCTAATCTTTCTATACGTAGAAAAGTGTCTCGCTTGTGTTTGTTCCACAAAATATATCATCATAATTCATCTCTCAAGCAAAGGCTACTAACAGAACCCCATTATCTCTCGGCACGGAACGATCATAGATTCAAAGTTGGCATTCCATCCTGCAGGACTAACGCATATCATCATTCCTTTATTCCCAGCACCTCCTTGTATTGGAATCAACTCCCCATGGATGTTGCCGAAATCGTGGACACTAAGAGTTTTAGAAATGCCTTGATTAACATGTATTGCTTCCCACAACTATACTCCTCCTGCCGTTTTGCTGTTGTGTATTTTTTTCTATGTGTTTTTTTTAAACCCACTCCCCTCTGTAACGCCTTTTGGCCCTGAGGGTAAAATAAATAAATAAATAAATAAATAGATAGCTCTGAATCCATTCGCAAAGTGGTAAGGAGATACCATAGGACGCAAGTTTCTTAACTAGCAGTGAATGGCTCACCAGGTCCAATGCTTTTTTAAAATCAAAGTAAATTGCGTCGACCTGCTGCTTCGACCCTAGTTTGGCACCCACAAATTCCGTAAACGCGATTAAGTTTGTTTCCACAGAACGATTTGGCGTAAAACCCTGTTGTTGCACGTTTATACGTCTGGAAAAAAATTCATAATATGACTATGCATGGCCTTTTCGAACACCTTGGCAAACGAACAGATCAGTGAAATTGGACGATAATTACTAACAGATAGTGCCGACCCATCTTTGAATATTGGCACAACCAGAGAGAACTTCCATGCAGTTGGAAAAAGCCTGTCTTTCAGCGACCGATTAAATATAAAAGTTACAATCGGAGCTAAGACGTCACCACACCCTTTCACTATAAACGAAGGAATTCCGTCGGCTCCAGCCGATTTCTTAGGTGGTAACGCCCGAATCGCCGCAAAAACGTCGTCAATGCTGAGCTCGGGAATTGATAAGTATACGTTTTCCTGGTCTGGCAGTGTGCAAGTTTGAGATGTACTTCCCGTGGAATTAAAAACAGCAGAAAAGAAATCTGCAAACGCTTGACAGACGTCGCTCGGACTGCTGATATGTTCCGTACCGTTAGATAGTGTTATATTTTGTGCCGTTTTCTTTTTATTCGAGAAGTTCCTGGCATATTTCCAAAAACTTTGCGGATTTTGCTTTAGGCTTGATTCAACACTTTGAGTGTGGCTTCGGTGGTCACGACGATAAAGACGCTTCGCTAAAGCTCGCTCCGATTTAAACTTTTCGTACCAGAACAGATTATTAGTCTGCTTGTAATGTCTGTGATAGCGTAGCTTTTTCCTCATTGTATGTTTCAATTCGTGGGAAAGCCAGGAAGGGTAGTGATTAGTGACACCATGTTCGTAAGCCGGAATGAACACCTTCATAGCTGTTGTCACTAGGTCTGTAAGCATTAGTACTTGTCAATCTACGTCATCTTTACCTGATGTAATGACTGACCAATCTGTGTTCGCAAGAAACTCGTAAAGCCCCAGGTAATTCCCCTTTGCAAAAGAAAAAGCAGTCGCTTGCGGACATGCTGTACCTTGGTTATCAGCTATACTTAAATCTACTTCAAACGGGACATGCCAGGCCAGGTGTCAACAGGGACAAGTGGGGCGCTAGCTTGTTGTAGTATACATTCGTTATCATTTGTAAGGAACAAATCCAACAAGTTGCCTTTGTAGTTGACAAGAAAATTTTTTTGGTATAGTTCCAAGTAGTTCGCGAGCTGAGATAAATCATTTGCTTTCCTTCGCACCTCTGAGTTGGACGAGTTTACGATACCAGTGTCCCAATTCACACCAGGCAGGTTAAAATCGCCCGTAATAAAAACACGGTATTTTGCGAAGTCTATCATGCTCAAAGCGTGATTAATACAATCACTAAAGGTGGAAAAGTCGCATTGCGGAGGGAAATAGTAATTGCCCAGAAGAATATTCGGTTGTCCGTGAAGATTAATTTCGATCCACACTGATTCCCTGTAAATTTCCATATCAGGTCTGCGATATGATTCTAAATTGCTTCGGATTGCTATCAGAGCACCGCCCCCGTGAATTTGATAGCACATTTTGTAATCTCTGTCCCCACGATAGACTGAAAACTGGGACGGAAAATACTCGGTACTAGGAATATCCTCCCGCAACCATGTCTCAGTTATACAGTATATGTCATATTCAGAAGCGATACAATTTTCCATGAACTTCGCAGCCTTTCCACGTATGCTACGTGTATTCTGGTAATACAAAGATATTTTGCGTGCATTATTCATCGCCGTTCATGGGTTGGTTGCTCGTTTGGTCAAAACGCATGTTGTCCTTTAGCGGACCGTAAGACGGACGGAATAGACAACCCTCAGGCCACAGTTCAGCGTCGCTGATGACGTCCAGCTTGTCATCGTCTACAGCAATGTGGAAGGATGAATAAGTGTCAAACTTACTTCGCAGCCTGGTGCACACAAAGCAGGTGACCTCGGTAACTGACGCCAGCAGTTCACAAACATTTTCAGATGATGTATCCGGGTGAAGGCGGGTTACAAACAGAGATTTCCGCGGGCGACGGGCACTTGAGATGCTCGACGACTTGCATTTGCCGGCTCTCATGGTGCTTTTCTTCCGTCTAACCCCTTGGAATCCATCGTTGGCTTCATCTGTCGTAGCATCGTTAATGTCGATCTGTCGGCCCTTCTTGTTGTGGGATGTAGTACTGGCACTGGAATTCAAAGCTGTCATCGTACCGCTTCCTTGCGCCACGGTGCGTTGCGCAGTGCTGGCCAACTTGCCCGGTTCGGCCGATTTTTGCAGAGCGCCGGCGAACGTAGCCTGTTGTTTCTCAGGTGGGGTCACGGTGGGGGATTTTCGAGCACAGCACGAAGTTGGTTCACGGCGTCCAACGTCTCGCTCGCCTTGGCTCGTAGCTCTCCATTTTGATCTCGGAGCGCAGCAATCACTTGCCCCTGAGACGACACCACCGCTGACAGCTTGTCTACTCTTGTGAGCAGCAGTTCCACGAAGCCGAGAAGCTTTTTCTCGGTATCCGCGTTGTAAGCCACCGTTGGTACCGCTGGTTCCTTCGCGCCAACTTCTTTCGAAGAAGGGGGCGTGTCGCTTATCGAATTTCGCCGCCGAGTGCAAGTTTTGCATTTATATTTGCTCCGTCCGCTTGCCATAAGCACATCGTAATCTTCCGCAGTTACGTTGATACATTTACAATGAAACCGTTGGCCACAGTCGCCGCAGCACTCGAGACACTGCTGCCTGCCGTAGATTTTCCCGGAGCAGTCGCCACACACGTCCTCCGCCTTCGCCATCTTGGCTAAAGATGGCGAATTATGTCTTTTGAAAGTCTGACGATTACATAAATATTATCTCCAATGCAAATATATTGAACTCGACACAGATTCAGCAGATGGACGTGTGTCACAATCAGTTGGCTAATTATCCAATGTTAGTTCATTGACATTACTAACTGGTTTAGAGGTCATTTCTTAAATAGGAGCTAGAATGTAACTATCACAACTGGCTACACTGATTTTTGACATTCAAGGAAATGCAGTGTGCTTTAGTATCTTCATCTTAAATGTTTTGATTTTATGACCCTTGTGGGAGCCGAGGGTGAAAGACGAGGCAGAGGGCACGTGACAGGCGGTCGGCGGAGAAGTCACGAGCTGGCGCGAGAGACAGTGCGAGCTGAGCGAGGCTGAAGCTGGTACCAGGAACGTCGGAGCCGGGCTGCCTGGCGCATGGCCCCATGGCGAACCCCGGAGTGGTCTACCAGCGAGGCTTGGAGCAAGACCGGTGGAAACGGCGAGCCCTGGCCATATTACCTGGGCTATGACGATCCCGGGGTGGTTCCGCAGCGAGGCTCGGGCATTGATAGCCCGGGACAGCCAGCCTACGCAGCGCTGGCGTGGGAAAGGCCACCCGCAGGCCTGGACACGGACTCCGAGTGAGAGCTCTCATCGACGGGCGACAACAAGGGTCGGCGTGCCTGGACTGCCGGTTCCCGACGACTGGCAACCGAGAGGTACAGTAAACCCATTCGCTGTCTTCTCGTTTCTGTGTGTCACTCCCTGGGTGACGGGCGGAGCGCATACCGCTCGGGCGGCGATTCTTAGTAGAGCGACCTCCGTAAAGAACCCCACACCCTTTGCAGATGCTCAGTAACAGCGCTTCAGGCCCAGCTTTGATAATGCATAGATCGTGACATACTCATATCGTGCAACTGTCGCTTGGAGCCGATAGGGAAAATCAAGCAGTGCCAACTTTGCAATGTCACCGCTCTTGTTATACTTCCACTGATTCGCTGATCGTGACGATTTCCTTGGGGTCTGTCCTTCGTGTTACCGTGCTATGTACACTTTGGCTCTATTTATCCTTCCCATGTGTGTCCTGCCTTTCAGCTTGCGAAAGGAGGACACCAAGAGAACTATCTTCTCTGTGGAGAGCTGAAGTTGTATTTCGGTGTTTAACGAGATTGCACCTGCAACAATAATGTCCTTCTCGACATATCATCATTCATTGGTGGGTCAAAAAATCAAAACATATGACATACCTTAGAGTAGATTCTTCTTTTTAATTTTTAAGAATTTTATTCGTCCTCTATAAGTGACTTCCAGCAAAAGTGCATTTCCAACATCACACTAAATTCAGTACATTATACAATATATTTAACACCTTTGGACAAATGTAATGGGAACAATTATCTATTATCTTTCTACCGAATGCCTGCCAACCCTAACAAACTTGCAATAAAGGCGATATGAATGCAACAGCCACCTTTTATGTTCTTAAAAAAATTCGTACCAAAACTGGGCGCCCTGTATAACAGTGTGAACTATGCAAAGTTTCATATTTTTGAAAGGACTGAAATGCATATTGTTCTTTATGTAAACTTTGTACATCTTCTTTTCAAAGTTGGAATGGCTAGAAATTTATATCAGAAAATATATTGGGCTCTCTTAACTGATATAATCATATAAAGATTGACTCCATGATAGTCATACCCTACAACGATGAAATAAACAACTTTGAGAGTGGCTCAATTGCACAATCCGTTTGCTTAAAACATGCCATCACCGGAGAGGAAAATGTGGCCCAGTCTCTTGAGGGCTCTTCACGCTCCTTATTTAACCTAGTTAAACGTTTCAATATGTAAAGTGACCATGCCGTGCAATCACTGTGTACCCAACAGCTAGGGAGAACTGCGACGTTATTATTCGCCGAAAAGTGGACAGAGTACATTTTCTTAAATTAACAAAAAAGGCTTTATTTCCCTTAAGCCCAGTCATTATTTACTAAAATACAGTTTTCGAATTAAGCACAACTAGTGTACAGCGGTTGCAAACGTTGATCGAACTTGCAAGTGAAGTAGAGGAAAACAACATAGCCGCAAGAAGAAGAACTTGCACCTGATGTCCTGCAGACTACACACTCAATATTGTTTGGAGAGCTATATAGCTCTACAATTCCTAGCTCGGATGATGGTAGCTTTGAAGTATAAAGTTTGTTGAGATTCCGACTCAAGCTTTTAACAACAGCGATGTTGCTATCCTTCTGTTGAACACAGTTGTCGGGCGGGTTAAGAAAACAATGTGCTCCGTCCAAAACCAACTCACTGCTCTGGGTCCCTCTGAAGCTTGGGGGTTCAGGTCCGTGTCGGTGTTGCTTGAGCAGTGCACTCTTCTGTTGCAAAGAACTTCTCATGATGGTATTTCTGAGTGCCTCTTGATGACCTCGCAGGAAGCACAGAGCGCTGGGCCAAAATTTGGTAATTGTCTGCGAGTTTTGGGCTTTGAGAAGCTCGAAGAAGCCAATGTAAAACCAAATCTGGCTTTCTTTGGCAAGAGTTTGGGTGTTTTTGCCCTAATTCGCTAAACAAGTGCCGAAGTTAGGCTTCACTTTCTGATTGTTCGGCTACCATCTGGCGGCTATGGGTCAAAGTCACCAAACAAGTGCCTGATTTAGGTATACTGCCCGGGAGTTCGCCTCCAATCAGGCATCTTTGGGGCCAATTCGCCAAATAGGTGCCAAAATTAGGCTTCATTTTCTGATAGTTCAGCTGTCATCTGGCATTTGTGGGTTTAAATCGCCTAACTAGTGCCAGAGTTAGGCTTCCTGCGTGAACTTTCGGGGGTCATCTGGCGTCTTCGGTCCCAAATCGCGAAAAAAGTGTCATAGTTATGCTTCAGTGTCTGACAATACAGTTAGCATCTGGAATCTTTGAACCTCAATTCTCTGACAAATGCCAAAGTAATCAGGGCAGGTCCCATTGGCGCTTGTTTATTTATGTTTGGAGATAAATGACCTATGAGCTATTGTTGGTACGCGGGTGGTCTGAAACTTAATTAAATAAAAATCAATTTTAGTTCCGCTCCTATCTTTTTATTTAACTTTGGGTGTTTCTTAATTTTTTCAGCCCAAAAATGGGCCTAATATATTTTTCCAGCTGGACCGGACAACGGTGATTTTGCAAACGCACATTGCACCGGATTAGTTTTACTCGCGCCTAGGTACACGACGCCAATAACCGGACGCACCGTGAAACTGGTTTGACGTAACCGGAACTGCTGCCATCGAGCAAGCGCTGCACGAGACTGTTGAGCGCACGCCTCCTCAACACATGCCATTATTAGGCGACGCGTTGCAAAAATGAGTGGTCTCTGTGCGTGTCTTGAATTATGATTGACCACTGTCAAAGCCTAGGGATAACAAAACGGTTAAGCGGCCGCGGCTCTGAGGTGCCGCGCCCGCTTCACATTCAGGGGAGCTAAAAATGAAATGCTGGCGGCGACGATTTCTTTAACGTTCTTTTGAAGCATTTGACAAGGTCAAGCCAGGAACTTCTTCCTCTCAGAATCTTTCACTCTCCTCCCTCCCCGCCCCCAAACCAAAGGTGACATTTTAAGCATCGGCTACGAAACACTACCTTTGCCTCCCCTCTCCTTACAATAATAACACTCAGTCAAAAATGCAAAGGGAGCTTAGCTGCATTGTCCATCTACCTTCGACCTCGCATTCTGTTAAGCCTCCGCCACCTGCTTTTTTGTCTTTGTGTGGCTGTGAGTGAGCGCGACGTCCGTTTCAAGCAAATCAAAGGGGGGGGGGGAGCGAAACGCGTAACCTCTTTCGTAGGGCGAGTAGGACAAAAATGCTTGGACGAATATTTGTCACTCGCTCTGACGCGCTGATGGGATCACTAGGGCCGTAGTCTTCGCCATTTGCCAAGTTATGGAAATGGGTAGGCAGCCACGTAGGTCCGGCTTGCGAAATGCGCTCTTCAGTGTTCTCGTGCTTGTATGCGTTGCAGTCGCTGTCGTGGTTTTTGTCTTTAACGAGCGCCATTCGTTCATGCCAACTTTTTGATAATGGCCGTTTTCTTTGTTGGAGTCCATGGAATTGTTGTGCTGTGTTTGTTGAACGCGCTTCGATAGGAAACTTCTCTTCAGCGACAGCAAGAGTTCCGTTAAATGTGGGTGATCATTCTTGCTTCTCAACTTTTGTTTGTGTTGCTCTGCGTTGCGCTGACTCGAAATATGTATCTGTCACAAATTATATGCTATCGCTCTTTTATTAGTAAGTACACTGAAAGCATGCTTCTGATAGCAGTCCTGTTTCCTCTCAATTCCCACAGTCCTTCGTGTGTGATTTATGAGTTTTCCTTGGCATGAAAACAGTGCGAATTCTATTCAATAATTTGCTTTTGGGCTTTAGAGAGAAGTATCACTTTTTTAAATGGGTCGATAATAAGCTGTGTGTAATGATAGTTGTTCCATCGTAAGCATTCGCACGATATTGCGCCAATACTAGTCCGGTGGCGATACGACTGTATGCCAATACCTGCCGGATATCGAGAGGTGGTGTCAAACTCGACATTTGTTCGATATTGGAACTGATTTTCGGCCGGTACTGGCACGTCACTCCTAAGTATCGCCGTGATGCTTGGAAAAGAAAAGATGATGACATCTGACCATCGTGTTTGGAACAATTATTAAGTTAACTTTATTCTGGAGCGCGTGAAAGAACACTTTTGTGGCACCCAAAGAAATGCCAAACTCCGACAGGCCTCTGGGCTTCCTTTGAGACTTTTGGCAGATATTTGGCACGCTAGTGGCTAACCAGTGAAAAGCCAAACTTTGGCATGCCCCAAATACCCAAATTAGGATTTACTTTGGCAGTTATGGCTCACGTATGGCACTTACTTTGGCACTCCTGTGGTGGACCAGACAAAATCCAAACTTTGGCTTGTCCGGAAGCCTAAAATTAAGCGTTACTTTGGCAGTTATGACTCAAGTATGGCACTTACGTTGACACTTCTGTGGTCGGACCAGAGAAAAACCGAACTTTGGAATGCTCTAGGACAGCCCAACTAGGGTTATAGTTAGGCAACGTACTTTGGCACTCCCAAGCGCTATGGAGCAAAACCTAACTATGCTTAAATTAGGGGCTTACGTTTGCCACACGTTTGCCGAAGTTGGACATTTCTCTGGCGCGCTACATGGGCTGCTGCAGGGCCAATAAAGGATCCCTAGCCAACCTCTTGAGCCTCCCAAGAAAGTTCTCAAAGGGAAAGGCCTAGCCAGGTGTTCACATGGCCGAACCGCCGAACGCCTTGAGCCAGATGGATCAGGGGGTCAATGCTGTAGACTAATACTTCTCCATACAAGGCATCGCCTTCAGAAACGAACTCTCACAAGAGGGACTCTGCTAGATCACAGTGTGCCAAGGAAAGCTTGGGGTGGCTAGGATAGTTATAGCACAGCTCAAACTCATAAAGGGGGCATAGAACTGCTTTTTTAAATCGTCTCCATCGAAGTAGAAAAGGAATCTGCGAAACTTAACTGCTTTTAGTGATCATGTTGTCTTTTAGAAGGTGGTTTGCGATGGAATGCACAAGGTGTACTTGCCTGAAAACTTAGAAACTTACCAGAGACGTCAAGCTGAGACCTGATAGGCAACGCCGATGCTAATTGTGTGGGTGAAGTCCAGTAGTGAACTATCAGCCTTTTTATAACACCAGAGCACACTAAATGCATGTAATCGAGTGGAAATGCGCTCACGAGACCTACATCTGGTGCTGATAGTGCCAAAACACCACGGTGATAATCTGCGTTCACTTGGTCGCTGAACTCTTCATCAATGTGCAATGGAGCATCCATATTTTGAAGAGTGACCTTCCTACCGCCATGCTTCCCTTTCTGTGAAAATATCTCGCACCCATAGCACGCGGTGTGCCCCTTGATGCATCTCAAGTATGCTCGGGATGAGGCATCACAGATGGATGCACACAGTTCCACTGTATACAGTTGGTTGCCCTGACAGTGCCTTGGGGCAACAAGGATGTCATTTCCACAACAAACTCCTTCATGCGAAGTTCTCCATTTTTAGGCTTCCCGTTGCTTTCCCACAACGCTGACAGAAAAGGAGTGTGTAGACAGCTGTCTGTCATATAAAGGAGTACTGGCCAGAATTGTTTCCGAAAGCTTCGCAAACTTGGAAGGATTCCACGTCTATAAAAGAGACAGCGTGGAGCACTACCCGGGCAGCGATCCGGCTGAGATCTCGTCCATAAGCCCCGGTGTGATTCTAGAAGAGTGGTAGAAAGTTTCTAGTGCCAGCACTAGAAACCGGTTTTGAAGATAACCGGTTTTCCGGTTATTCGAATTAACGAATTATTCGAAGTTGAAATCGGATAACCGGATATTCGAATAACCGAATAAGCTGCTCAGTTATTCGGTTCTGTAAATATCCGTATATTCGATTATTCATTATTCAGTATTGGAATCGAGATTTTTCGGTCATTATATATTTAGCTCATTAGCTTTACGCCTTGAGGGTTTCCCTGCTATGTCCTCATGTTGTATCAATTAACGGGACTAAAAGGAGAAAATAAGTGTTGCATTTTGGATAGGCTGGTTGTTCTCATGTCAGTACTAGAAAGCTTGATCTTCATCTCCGGTGAAAAAAGAAAAACTTTTACAGCGGCGGCAGCTCTTGGTGGCCCGTCCCTCGGTTTCGTAATGGCGTGATCACATACTTAATGTATGTGATCTGACATCGCAGGACATACGAAATCAGGTTCCCCACTAAATTTAGCGGAAAGTTTTACGTCAAGTGACCTATGCATCAATTCAGCTTCCTCGCTAAATTTAGCAGGAAAATTTATATCATGTTACCTATCCACAAACTCAGTTCCCACGTTAAATATGACAGAAAAATTAATGTCACATGGCGTGAAGTCACGTGAACTTCAGGAAAATCAGATTCCCAGCTAAATTTATCGGAAAAATTGACATCGCGTGACCTATGCTTTAATTCCGTTTCCCCGCTAAATTTGGCGGGAAAATTGATGTCTACATGGCATGAAGTCACGTGAACTTCAGAGAAATCCAGGTTCCCAGCTAAATTTATCGGAAAAATTGACATCGCGTGACCTATGCTTTGATTCCGTTTCCCCGCTAAATTTGGCGGGAAAATTGATGTCACATGGCATGAAGTCACGTGAACTTCAGAGAAATCCAGGTTCCCAGCTAAATTTATTGGAAAAATTGACACCGCGTGAACTATGCTTTAACTTCCGTTTCCACGCTAAATTTGGCGGGAAAATTGATGTCACATAGCACGAAGTCACGTGACCTTCAGAGAAATCCAGGTTCCCAGTTAAAATTATCGGAAAAATTGACATCGCGTGACCTATGCTTTAATTCCGTTTCCCCGCTAAATTTGGCGGGGAAACAGAATTAGTTTTTAGGTCATGTGACGTCAATTTTTTCCGCTAAATTTAGCGGGGAAACTAAATTGGTTTGTAGATTCCGCGGCGTCAGGTCACGTGACATGAAATTTCCCGTTAAATTTAGCGGTGAAGCTGAATTGGTGTATAGGTCATGTGACGTCAATTCTTCCCCTAAATTTAACGGGAAACTTCGAACTAGGAGGCGCAAAAGGTCCACGAAATCGGGGGGGGGGGGGGTTATTTAAGAATGCTATTGCATTAAAAAAATCAATTTGCTTAGTTTTTATTTACAATAAATACAGGGTGCGAAATGCTGTTTCATGTGCTGGTCATTAGAATGCATGAAATAAAACAGAATAACCGATTAACCGAACAACTGATTTGCCAAACCGGATATTCGTATTTGAAAATCCGATTAACCGGATAACCGGTTTTCGTAACCGGATTCGCTCTCCTCCGGTTTAACCGGATAACCGGTTGGACGGATATTTTCATACACAAGTAGGAACCAGCACTAGTGGTGCAAAACTATCGATAGTACTATCGATAGTATCGATAGTCGCCAGAAATTTGACTATCGATAGTAAAAAAACTATCGATAGTACTATTGATAGCCGACTATCGAAAGACTATCGATAGTACTATCGATAGTCGACTATTGAAAAACTATCGATAGTACTACCGATAGCCGACTATCGAAAAACTATCGAAAAACTATCGATAGTACTATCGATAGTCGACTATCGAAAAACTATCAATAGTCGACTGTCGAAAACGCTATGGATAGTACTATCGATAGTCGACTATCGGAAAACTATCGTTAATCGACTATCGGAAAACTATTGATAGTCGACTATCGTAAACCTATCGATGGTACTGTCGACGATTTACTATCGATAGTTTTGTGACACTAGTAGTTTGCGTCGCTTCCTCTTTTCTTTTTATCGCTTTATTTTTTCAAATGAAACACCAACTAGCCCAGGCACTTACCATCCCAACTTTGGTTCAGCTTTCAGTGATGGCGAAGACGGGAGTTTGGGCGAGGAGAGGAGAAAGGGAGGCGAGCGGCGGTGCGGCAACTGTGTTCGCTCAATAGTCTGTTGCAACTCAAGAAGGTAGGACGAGGGTAAGACGGGCCGGGGTGGAGGAAGCAGACAAAACGCTGGAGAAGAGATGGGGAAACCTCCTCTCTTTAGCGTTCCGTCTGCTTCCTCCTTCCCGGCCCGTCTTACCATCGCCCTACCTTCTTGAGTTGTAACGGACTATAATGGTGCAAAACTATCGATAGCACTATCGATAGTATCGATAGTCGCCAGAAATATGACTATCGATAGTAAAAAAACTATCCATAGTCGACTATCGAAAAACTATCGATAGCACTATAAATAGTCGACTATAGAAAAACTATCGATTGTACTATCGATTGTCGACTATCGTAAAACTATCGATAGTACCGTCGCTAGTCGACTATCGAAAAACTATCGATAGCACTATCGATAGTTCTGAGACACTATCGAGAGTTTTGGAAAAAACTATCGATAGTATCGATAGTTTTTGATAGATTGACTATCGATAGTATCGATAGTCAATTTATGAATAGTTTTGCATCACTAACCAGCACCCATTCGGGCAACCTCGGGTGGTGCTGCAAAGTCTTCAACAATACCCGAGCTTCGATGGGAAAGTCATTATGATAGGGACGCAACAGTTCAGTAACTGCTTCAAGTGCGATGCAGGCGTGTACGTGCTTAGTCTCTTGTCAGCTAATTGCTGCTGAAAGTGTGGGGGACCTTTTCTTCTTCGCTTTCCCTCAGGAGCTGTTCCGAATTTACCTCACGTGCTGACTGTTTTATCTCGTTCTCACATAATAAGGATTAACGATCAGAGTCGTCCAGTAGGTCGTACAACGAAACTTCCTCCATCTCGGACCTAATTTCGGACGTTAGCGGGCAGTTGGTTTCTTCAGAACAACTTCCTTCTGCTTCAACCGTCGCAATCTGTTCCCTAGTGGCCTCTAGGAAGGTGTCCTCACCATGTTCACTGCCGCATACCCTTCGCGGGTTTCACAACAATTCAGAAAATCCTTGCGAACACACTCGGCAATCCTCAGCCTTTTTTGTCGATTGCACAATTTCAGATAACGAACGCTTCACCTGCTCCACTGTTCGGCGTAAATAGCAATAATTAACGAGGAAAGCATGAACATACCTCGATGCCATTTTTTACCTTTCCACGCCGAGCTAGAACGATAAACAAACAAGGAAACATTGGTTGATCTGCCGGGTTTGAGAAAGAGCGGGCTAGATGCGGGGATACGCCTGTGGCTACGGTAGTTATCTGTCAAATTGAAAATTAAGGCTCCAATCCACGCTGTGAAGCTGGTTGGACAACGAAGCTGTGGTATCACCTGCAACGATTGCCCACTGCACTATAGACACTTTTTATGGAAAACGTAACCGGGTCTTTGACGTTCCAGAGAACTTTTGGTTAATAAAAAGTATGAACAAAGGCCACATTAACACGGCTGCTTTAAATGTAGATGAAGCGTTTAACCACTGATACTTAAGGTAAACGCCAAAAGAACGACGGAGTGCGAGATCTGTTAAAATGTTTCGATTATTTTTGAAAAACCAACTTGCCTCCTTCAAGGTGCAGCATTGCACAGTCGAAGGCCCTCGTTAAATCACCAAATATGTTATCCGTGTAGCATTTATGCTTTCTAGCACTGGGGACATAAGCAAGCTCAACAGTATTGCAAAGACATTGCGACCGGAAGTCACTTCGGACGCAGGCGGCAGTTTATGTTTGTAAACATCAAAAGGGTCTATACCAATTGATTGACGCAAGAAAAGTAAATCCACTGTACCAAAACCATTTTTTTTATTAATGATAAGACTTTGTACGGTGCATGCCGTTGCCGCGGCAGCTTATGCAACCGCAACTATTTGACCCAGAATCACATGCGGGGAGCGCTACGAGCTTAGCATTGTTCGCGCGCGCCTTATAATCTATCACGTGGTTTTGACACTTTATTTTGTGGTTTTCTTATAAAAACAAGTGCCAAAACTGTATGACAAATGATAAGGCGCGCGCGTAAGTTTTCTTTCGACGGACACGAAAAAATCTCACCGAAAAAATCTATATACAGCTTCGCTGTAAGAACAAGGAATATTAAAAGTAAACACGTAAATTATACACTTGAACTAGTAGTTCACAAACTGATGGACCTTACCTTACAGTTCTATAAAATATTTTCATAAGACTGATCTGCAGCCAAATTGCAGCCAACTATACTGACCGCACTGGCCCGATGACTGGCCGCAGTGCCGTAGTTGATAACATGGCGCATTTGGTGCTCGGTGTCTCGGTGCGCCGTGTCATGGCGTCATCTCAGCACCACCAGCAGTTTTCAGTGTGCGCAGTTTTGAAGTATGAGCTGGTAATGTTTGTAGCGTGACGCGGCACGTTATGACGTGACACGACATGCGACGTGCAGAAAGCGCATGCGCGAAGCTAGCGCGGGATAACGCCTTCGGCGCGAGCTATCAATAAAGCTCACTTAGGTATCAGGTCTCGTCGTGGCCGGCTGATTCCTTGCCCTCTCACAGACGGCTAGCACCGAGCTAGCCGTGACATGGTGTCAGAAGTGGGATCCAACAGCTGCCGCCGCGTAACCCCAACGCCGTAGTCAACGATGGCAGACCCCGCTGACCAAGAACTTCTTTCCGCTGCGACGGCACTGTTTTCCCAGCAGTTCAGCCGCCGTTGGACTGACGCCTCCTCCGAATACTTCTCGAACCCCAGTAACTGGGAGCAATGGGTGTTCTTGTTTGGAGACTACAGCTACGCCTCTAAGCTTCACTGAGCGTCCGGCGAAGTAGCAGGTCAGGACACTTCTCTACGCCGTGGGGTCTCAGAAAGCACGCCGCATTCTGGATACGCTCACGCCGACTAAGGAGGACTGTAGCTCGGTGGAATTTATCAAGCCAGAAGCTACAGGACAACTACGTACACCCTCTGAACGCATTCTACGAGAGCGCCCACCTCGCAGGGGGCACCTGTGAAAGCAGGTGCTAGGTGAGTGGCGTCACCACGGACCCCGAGCCATGCGGGTTTGCCCGCCCACGTCTTGCTGTGGGTGGCTTTCCCGTGTCTGAGGAAGAGGGCATCCTAGTGGCTTAGCCGAGCCCGGGGTAGGTTTGGACCCTTCAGGGACCCCCGGATGAGGCAATACACCACTTCGGCTCCCGCTTCTCATAGACGGGAGTCCTGGTAAGGTCCAGGCCAGGATGATTCAGTCTGGTCGCCTTTTTTCTACTATCCCGATCCGATCTTTCACTTTTACCTTTCCTGTTTCTTTTACTTCTCCCTCATTTCTCTTACTCTTTTTCCAGCTCCCTATGGCGGCAAGGGCTAACCTAGGTGGCCGACACTTGGTATAGCTGTCCCGGCAGCACTGTTAGAGTAACGTCTCTAGCAAAGCCTCTTTTGTTATGAGTGCGTTACCTAACCCCTTGTTCGGCTCGGTGGTGGGCGGTGCACCGCGGATTCCGAACACTCTTTGACCTCTTATGGCGTGCCTCCCTTGAAAACCCCGTTCGGGGCACGCCGATAAAAGGCGCTGTCCTGAACACAATATTATTGAAAAAGACCCTGAGGTAGAAACCTTTACGAAGTTGTTCGTTGTTCCATCCCTCGATGAACACAAGCCCGTGTCAAAGCTCTCATCATTTGTTGTAGAAGTACTTGAACACCTTGTACGGCTTTCCTACAAGGCTAAAAAAACTCCCCTCTAGAAACCTCCTAGTGGAGGTAAATAGCAAAAAGCTAAGTGAAGCACTTCTCAAGCTGAACACCATACTTGATGTGAAAGTGTCGTTGAACCCTCATCGCACACTTAACACCATCCGTGGAGTCCTCTCTGAGAACGGCGTCTTGCACACTGGTGAGGAAGAACTCCTTGAAGGACTCCAAGGTGCCGGCGTCGTCACCGTAAAACTCATTACGATCAGAAAAGATGGTGAAGAAATCCCTTCAAAACACGCCATTCTTATTTTTGAGAGGCATACACTACCAGAAACAATCAAGGCTAAATACTTCAACTGCCACATCCGCCCTTATGTCCCCAACCCCAAGCGGTGCTTCCGTTGCCAGCGTCTTGGTCAGGGAACACGCAGCTGTTGAAGGAAGGAGACTTGTGCAAAGTGTGGCAGTCAAAATCACGCCTCCGACAATTGTGCGAACGTGGCCCACTGCACTAACTGCGGTGGACCACACCCTACTTATTATCGCGGATGTCCCATCTGGAAGCAAGAAAAATAAAATATTGCTATTAAAGTCAAAGAAAATGTCAGCTATAGCCAAGCAAAGAAAAGATGTTCCTTTATGTTGAGTGGATTATACGCCGGCGTGGCACGCAGGGTCTTGCGCCACGCTCGCAGTCAAGGGCTACCTAGGTCTCATATGAAGTTCTGGATGCAGTCCTCAAGGCCCCAACCCCCCAGCATCGGCAGCAGTGCCCACCTCCTCCTGGAGGGAGTGCACGGGCTGCTTCGCTGGTTCTCGACAGGCCGGCAACCACCATACCTGTCCGCACATCGCGGTCCTCTTCTGGCGAGAAAGGGCGAAATTCCCGCCCAACCTCCTTAGAGAGGACCGCCTCTTCCAAAGAGCGGCACAACACTCGTGCCGCTCCCCCGGCACTCAAGGGACCGGAGGGGCAGAGCTGGAAGGCACTCTGCACACAGCACCTCCGCTACGTCTTCGGCTGCCCTACTGAAAAAAACCATTTGGCGCCTATATGAAAGTAAACGGGTTCATACCGGTAACAGTTTAGCCATACCGGTCACCAGTTTGTCAAAGGGGTCGCTCGTATGGCTCAAAGGGGTCCCCCGTATGAGCCATAACGGTCACCTATTTGGGCAAACAGGTCACTCATTTGGCAAACGGGTCACTCGTCTGGGCAAATGGGCCACTCGTCTGGGCAAAGTTGTCGCACGTTTGCTCAAACCGGTGCCCATGTTGCACAAGCGGGTGACCGGTGACCGTCAAACTGTACCGGTTTAATCAAACGGCTCTCCGGAGCCCGTTTGATACTGAACGTACAGATCGGCGGCATGGGTACGCCTGTTTCAGCCGTGGCAGCCTATGTTTCCGGAAGCCCGGGAGCGCCGGTTCATCGATTTCAAATCGTCCGCGTAATGCCAGTAATTATATTTATATTTTAATTGCGCTGATGTTCGCTTTAACCGCAACTGCAATATATATATATATATTTTTTTTTACGTAAACGCGCGACGTTGGCGATCCGACATTTTTGACAGAACTTTAAAACTTCGGCGTTTTTGTTGGCTCAATATGCTTATTCAGCTCAAATCTCTCTCGCAGAAGACGCAACCGCGTGAAAGAATATACTTCTAGACTCCGTTTCACCTCAATTCAAGACGCAGCGAAGGTAGCGCGCGAACACTTGGCTGCAAGACATCGAGCATTGCGAGAGCACGCTCGCCATCGCAGCAGTCAAACTACGAGCTCGCGCCGAGTGCTCTCTCCGCTCGGGCGCAACCCGAGCGGCCAGCGCGATTTCCTGCGTTCGAGCGTGCCGAAATGCGCACAATTCGCCTGCTTTCTGAGGCTACAAACACGTCTTACTGGAATGCCTGGGGAGAGGGTACGCGGCTGTCCCGTTGTCCTCCGCCACTTCACCGCGCCCCCTCCCTTCTCTCTTGTCACCTCTGTCACGTGACCCGCAGCAGCGCGCGAGCTACACGCTGATAAGCATCGAGATCCGGAAGGGTGCGGCTGGCAGCCGCTTTTTCTTTGTCTGCTTGTTGTCACTTGTCAGTTGCAGCTTGAACTTCGCTCCAGTCGTCCTACCTGCTTCGATCTGTCGCCTAACCCTGCGGTCTTATTAGGATGTCTCTCGACGACGTATTCGATGTGCACCAAAGCTATCAGTGTTCGAAAAGTCCTACACGTATATCGGCAACAAGCGATTCTTCAAAGAAGTCAGGAATTCCGGCGGTTTGGTTGGGTTCGGCAAATGACAGCGTGTGCGCCGCATCGTGTTGAAACTTCAAGGAGCCTTCCTTCTCGTTTTGGTGTTTGTGTGGTTGTCCTGCTTTGACCGTGTTGACATATATATCGGATTACATCTTTCAAGTCCGCTATAATTATGGTAAGTGCACTGCAACCTACTTGTTTACAACGATTGACCGTTCTTCTACGCGTACTCTTCCAGATTATTTATAGAATTATGCAGCGTCAATTCTCGCGGCAGCCGGGAGAATAATTTTGCCGAAAGTCTACCATTATAGTCTAGAATTACCTCGGTTCTTTTTTGCTTTGCAATCTTTTCAGTTGTATAAAAGCTTAGAGTGCCTCTTCACATTTCACAGACCGCTTGCACGTTTGTACTTGTTTACGGAATAGGTTGTAATAAACTTCTAGGAGAATCGAAAACAATATTTTGTGTCTGTTTTCCTGCCCATTTTCAAGCACCTTCGGGAGCACATTTTTTTACGTGTTTCCTGCATGTTATAAATAGGTTTATGAGTTTCGGGACGTCTTAAATAAGTTTAAGGTAACCAACCTTCCAGACGATACCCATTTAGGGCTAGCGAATAATTTGCCTTTCCGAATGGCGCGTTCAAATGTGTGGTCACGTGTCAGGTCGACCGGTCACCCGTATCAAACGAGCACCCGTATCAAACGGCTACCGTATCAAACGGCTACCGTATCAAACGGCTACCGTTTCAAACGGCTACCCGTATCCCATAATCACGTTTGATCCGAACGGATCGACCGGTTTGCCACCCGTTTGATTCAAGCGGGTCGACCCGTTTGAATCTCAAATGGTTTTTTTCAGTAGGGTGGTCGTGGCCGAGGCATGCTGCCCTGTGCAACGAACCAGCCAAAACCTTTAGATGAAGGCTCGTG